>PVKB01004677.1:0-131025 GCA_004027205.1 Ctenodactylus gundi
TGGGGGGTGGGGGGGGGGGGTTGAGGGGTGAAGGAAGGGAGGGGAGGGGGAGGGACAAAAGGAGAGTCGGAAAGCCCTTGTCACTTTGACAAGAAATGTATGTGCACAAAATACTCAACTCCATTGTAAACCTTGAATTCTGCACTTGTACATATCAATAAAATGGGGAAAAAACATGCCATAAGGACAGTTTCATGTATTTTATTTTGTACTAAATCGTTCAGTATTTCAGTTAACATCCATATTTATCACAATTCCTTTCAATTTTGAAATCTTGATAAAAATATTTTTTGGTAGTAAGCCTTATGGTCCAAAATTATGTTGTATGCATTTAGTAAAAAAGATAAATGAATTAAAAGTGAAAAATCCTATTTATTTTTATCTTGATCTTGTCACCAAAGCCCATGAGCAAAAGGGGGGGGGGATTATGAAATAACTGCAAAATGTGAAATATTTTGAAGCCTGCTCTTGAGAAGTAACAGACCTCCCACACAGATCTCCTACACAGTGCAGAGTTGTGCAGGTGGAGGGGACATGGCCCCACTACAACTCAACTGTGTAGGAAATGTAGGTTTTAAGAACGCAGGCTTCCCACAGGAAAAACCAGAAGCTTCTCCGGAGATTTTTAGTTGTATGCTATGTCGTAACTAGGAAGAAAGAACGCAGTAAAATATCTGCTTCCTGATTTTTCTCTGGCTCACTCTTTATAAACTAGCATCTCGACAGAAGGTATGACAGCAGAGGAAAGAGCTTGAGCAGAAACCAGCTGTGTCGCTGCTCACCTAAGTCGATGCCTGGATCAATAAATTTCCACTCAGACCTGTGAGAGCAATACTGACCCCTGCTGGTAGGAAGAGGGGACACAGTAAAACGTGGGGTAGACCGGCACACAGGGAAGACCCTGGAGCAGGACTGATGACATCCTTATAGAGGCAATGAAACTTTCAGGTGCTGCATAGCATCCTTCCCAACTCTCTCTGCAAATGATACTAAAAGTAGATGGTTTTAAAAAGAATTGTTAGTGACAGAATAAAGAAGCGGGAAATGTCCACTCCAAATGCTGAAATGTTTTCTATTATTCCATAGAGCAACAGCCAACAGCAAACACACACACGGGAAGATTCCTTTCTCAGGAAAAAGTATAGCGAAGGTAAGAAAGCACTCAAACCTTAACCTAATGTGCACGGACCAAATCATCCAACTATTACTGCTACCACAAAAATCAGAGAACATGGTGGCCCCAGCACAAGCCATCGGAGCTACAGAATAAACTGGGTAAGGCAAGGAGGCGCGACGTGGTGGATCAGAGGGGCTCGCTGACCTTCGCCAAGCTGGAAGCACAAGTGAGATCGTCAAGAGAAGGTACAGAAACATCCCCGCAGAACAAAGGTGACGGACTTCTTAAACAAGAGTCACAAACATCTTCCAAAGAAAAAGAAAAATGAACATACATCATAACAAAGAGGAAATTTTGGCTATAATGTTGAGTAAAGGAAGGAAGGAATGCAGGAACCTCCCTGGAATGTGACAGTTTTCAGAAAGGCAGAAGAAGCAGGTCCAGTGAGGCACATATTTAAGCCAGAGTTGTCACCCCAAAGTTCCTGGGAAAGACTTACTTCTTGCTTTCTGTCCTTTCCCAAAAAGAAAAGAAAAGAGGTAAGAAAGATAGAAGGAAAAGAGAAAAGAAAAGAAAAAGGAAAAACCTAGAAGAACTCATTTTCTTAAGACACACTTACAAAAATTTTTTTAAAAGAATGTAGGAAAGTAAAGACCTTTACTGAAAAAAGCTAAATTAAGGAACACAAAAATGAAAAAAAAAAAATACTGAGCAACTATAACAAAAATAAAAATTAAAGACTAATAGTAAGAAATTGTTAGGTGAGCAGTGAAAAGAGAGCCAAAAGATGATGCATGCTTGAACTTTCCAAAGGAAGAAAAAAAATCAATGCAACTAAAAATAGCATTTTCTGAAATAACAGACTGGAATCTTATCTTGAAAAGGTATAATTTATATCACCATAAGTAACCAAGAATGTCAGTAAGGTTTGAAGATGTTTTTGCTTTTTTAAACTAATATAATATTTTTGGATTATCAAATAAGAAAAAAATAAGATAACTTGCACTTACCCCAGCTCCGATAAAAGTTGTCCACATCCACAGTGAAAACACACTGTGCCAGGGATAAACATACTTTGGGATGCAATTGAACGTGTTGGCATGTGGAATGGTAACTTGGGTGCTAGAGAAAAATAGTGCATTCTAGAATTGAGCACACATTTTTTAAAAATCATAATTTAAAAGCAAGTTAGACCTAGCTAAAGAGATAATAGTAAACAAGCACAGAGGTCACACATGGAGTAAATAAGGCACAAAAAGAGAAAAGAGAAAGACAAAAAAAAACAGAAAAAGGGGACATTACAGAAAAGTATGGCATAAAGTACAAATGACATGAAGGAAGGAGAGAGAGCTATAGATCAGGACAAAGAGTTGAATTTGTCATTAAGATTTTTTTAAATGTTAAATAAACTTTACTTATTCTGTACTGGGAACACCAAACAGAAAGAACGAGTCAAAACCAAATGTAGACCCTCATGGCAAAATTGCTGGAATGGAAAAAGAAATCTTAAAAGAGCAGCAAAAATAAAAACATATGATAAGTTTTACTATCATGAGATATTAGTCCTGTAAGTAACATTGCTATGCAAAATTACATGTTGAATCCACAGGTACTATGAGTACCTGAAGTTACAAGCACATGAAAATATTAAGAGTGACCAAGTGGGAATACAGTAAAATCAGCAGTACAATTTCCCACGTGTTAAGTAGCTAAAAATACATTAATATCATATAAATATTTCCTTCGATATGAAACACATGTCAAGGGTTCTTTAAGAGGAGGGCATGGGGAGAGTCACAGCTGATAACACGATGTTGCGATGAAGATGAAGTGTCTACCTTTCATCAGTAGACATTTCCATATACATTATGAAGTTGTGCTGAACACAACCACATGCAAATCACTAGAAAAGGGTATATCGGTTCTTAAGTGTTCACTAATTGTCATGAATCATCAACAAATTACAAGTGAAAATCACAGTAAAATCCCACTTCCTGACCTCAAAAAAGGCTGAGCTGAAGCAGACTGTCTCCCCTGCACCAGCAGAGATGTGAGAAAAACATAATTCTCACAGTCTTTCAAGTGAGGTTTGAAAGACTACAACTCTTCAGCCAACTTTTAAGCAAAACATATTTTTGTGCTATTACCAGTTAATAACATTATAGGCTCCATGTCTAATAAGAGCAGAAGTATATTTCCTTACAATCTGAAGCCTGGCAAGTCCAAGGTCAGGATAGGAGCATCTGGTGGGAGACTTCCCGCTGTATCATCCCATGGCAGAAGGTGAAAAGGCAAAGAGGAAAAAGGGGACAAATTCACATTTTCAAGACAGCACCCCACCCACCGCGAAGGCAGAGTTCTTATGGGATAACTATTTCTTGGAGGCCACACCCCTTCTTCCCATAACCAAGGCAAATACACTCTATGTGCATTGTGAATGGGGCAAAACCTCTACCGTATCAATTGCCAAGATCAGTGAAGGAAAATGTTCCCCAGGAAACACGCAGAATTTTTGAGGGGGATGGAAAATGGAGAAGAGGTAGAAAGGGGTGGGTAGAAGGGACGTAACAAAGGTCCACACGTGGTATGTACATGCAACAAGTCCCCAAAACAAAGGTAACTGCCGTGTACTCCAAGAAAATACTGATAATAAGCAAAAGATATACTTGCAAAATAATATTTTGGGGAGCTGTGTTCATAATTTTTTAAATGAAAACAAAAATGCTCACTGAAAGGAGAATATATAATTGTCATGTATTCTCAGTATTAGTCAATGCTAAATGGTATAATCTAATGTTTCATGCAAAAGAAAAGGGTACAAATTTTTCTAAAAACCAAAATACTATTGAGCAACAGGAACCAGATAGAAAATGTCTTATGATCCACCCTAGGTATAGCTCCAGGATGTCAAAGTCAGTGCACACAGATGGAATTGAGGGCAGAGGCTACCTAGAGGCTGGGGCACGGAGGTCAAAGGATCCAGAGAAGTCTTTAATGGTTTTAGAAGTAATGTTTATCTCTAATAATATTGTATTTCCAATAAATTTGTCAAAATCCACCCAATTGCATTCTTAAATCTGCTCATCTTAATTTATATAAAGCCTAACTCGGTCTTCCAAGAACCTGAGGCAGAATGACATACTGCAATAATTCTCAGGTGTGAAGATAAAATGCTCGGTGATGTAGCAACACTGATAAAGCCGAAAAATCTAGCACTAAGTGGAGATAACCCGAGGACAGACGGTGTCCTCACGAATTTCAGGTATGGCCACCACCACGCTAATGTTCCGAGAGCCTCCATAGTACCTGCTCTGGAGCAGTGTAAAGTGCCGGCTGGAAAAGAGAGCTGGATAAGTTTCTGAGATGACAGTATATAAGAGAATGCTGAAGACACGTAAGTAAACGTGGCTAATTTTCTTACATATTACTTATATTTCAATAATAACACAGCATATGAATCTGTGGATTTATGTCTGCAAATATTAGTCTTTGTGACTATTTTACTCTTGAAAATATTGCCTAGTGTTTCAGACAACATTAAATTCCAAATATACAGAAATAAACAAAATAAAAATATAAAAACAGAAACAAAGCCTTGGCTAGTCCCAGGATGTAATAAGTGTCCGCATCGACCAATATTGTACTATGAAACTCAAATCCTCTGAAAAATGAAAAATTGGGAAGAGGAAGAAGTAGACAGGGAATTCTGTTATTCAAAGAAAACATACGATTTAACTTTGGGATGGAAATGTATAAAAATGGCCTTTACTTTCTAATAACTATATATATATTGGTTTACTGTCACATAAAAATACAAAGAAAACAAAATATCAATGCACAGCATTTGTTTGATGTTTTCAGAATCAGCTTCAAAGAGACAACCTGCTGTCTTCTCTCAAGATCTAATCACGCAGCTCAGTGGCCTGTATCTACCCTTGTACTGCTTGAGAGTGAATTTCGCCCAGAACTATAACTGAGGGCTAAATTGGAGCTCAAGTCAATCCATCATCTGTTTAAGCTATTTTTTTCACCCATGATAACATAAAGATTACTGGGCAACTCTTCTAACACACCCACTTTGCTCCTTTGCATTTTATTTAATAGCTGGACAAACATGTTTATACATCAATAGTTCTCCTTCATCCCAATGAGACACCTTACTCTTTTGCTCAAATATTAAACTATATTCACACTTCAGGGAGGAAAAAATAAAGAAATTCAGACACAAACTGGAAAATTCTTGCTTATCTACACAAGGAGTGTGCACCGGGCACTGGGCCAAATGCCTCTGGGTATACTGTATTAATTGTGTACCACCCTATGTACCTTAATTAATTGTGCTCCATGATTTCAGAGTCTTTGCTCTTCCTAAGTCATCCTTCAACAATCCAATTCATTGCTACCACCTACTTCTAATTCAGCAATCATGAAATCAATAGCTTCTAGAAATTCCATATTGTCTATTTGTAGTTGTAACACAAGTTTAGCTAAGACAAGTCCTTGACTCATTGGTTTTAATCATTTTTAAGCTGATGGATATTTTTGAGAATATGGCAACAGTATGAACTAAGTTTCCCAAGGAAATACATATGCACACACGTGCACGCGCACACACGCATACACACAGACACAAACACGTATGTGTATGTTACATATACAAGTATGTCCAAATCATCCTACTATACATATTGTAGACATTAACAACATGCATACTATTAAGAAGCGCAGGAATAGGAACCCTTAGCAGATTCTGTAGATTTTCCTGTGAAGTCTGTCTTCCAACAGGCCCCTAGATTTCACTTTATCTGCTCTGGTTACTGGTGTTTCCCGGGTTCAGATGCCTCCATGTACCATCATCTGAATTACGTAGACTTACTAGGTATTGTAAAATTGAAAGGGTTCAGTCAAAATAAGAAAAATTAATAAATATCCAGAAAAGCTAATAAGAGTGAAAACCTACTATTATTTTTAGAATACTCATAAGTAAAAAGTTATAATATAAAAGCCATTGAGAAACTAAGAATGCTTTTGCTAATACAAAGACCAGGGACATGAAAACCTCTACCTCCCTTACTACGCTGCTTCGTTAGAGATGAGTCCATTGTACTTATGCTGAAACATCCTTCAATAAACCAATACATACAAAAAGTGTCGCATACATACACAATGGAGTACTATCCTGCCATAAAGACAGGCAGATCTGAGTCATTTGTAGGTAAATGGATACAACTTGAGACCTTTATACTTAGTGAAATGAGTCAGACTGACAATGTCAACTAGCACATGGTTTCTCTAATACAAGAAACCTAGAGTATCAATAAATAATAGAGTCAAAGGGCTGAGGTGTTAAAAATTAAAGAGTATATGGGGTGTGTGAGAAAAGGGGGGTGGAAAGAATGTGAATTTGAAGATACACACACACACACACACACACACACACACACACACACACACACACGACCAGACTTTTCAGGCTCAATATAACCATCATGTATTGCATGTGTACATGAATAAAAATGGGGAACACTTTGTTCAAACAAAAATAAGTTTCAGCATAATGTAACTGCCATGTGCTCCTGTGATATTAAGCAATGCAAAGGTGTCCACCATTGCCACTATTATCCAGCTTAGCACTGACATCTCAAGCCGCATCACCCTAAGCAACAGCAGAAGAGAAAAACAGAAAGCCTGGACAGAAACCAGAAATCATGATGGTCTGTAGGACGAAGGACAAAGACTAACAAGAAATTTCAGCAAGTTGTTAGGACACGAGTAAACATTAAACATTATATTTCTACATACCAGCAAAGAAAGCATAAAAACAAAATTAAAAGCACAAGGCAATGTGCAGTAGCTTGTAAAAAAGTGAAACACTGAGATTTTAATTTAAGTGGAAACATGTACAAGGCCTGAAGGTCGCACACTGCAAAACTGAAATAAAAATTGGAGTTTTCAATAAATGAAAGAATTTTGTTGTTCATGGATTGGAAGTCTGGGCAAAGGACAGACATCAATTTCCTTTGAAAGGCAAAGGAACTCAAATAGCTAAAACAGTTTTGAAAAACTAGGAATAAACACCGAATCTGCCTGCAAGCCCTCTTATCGCCACAGTAATCAAGACTGAAGGTATTGGCAGAGAAACAGACCCAATCAGATCGCTGGCACAGAAGCGAGCCCAGAAAGAGCTCCACAGAATACGGCCAAGTGGTTGTTGACACAATACAAAACAATTTAAAATATCAGTATGTCTTTGCAGTAAATGGTGCTGAGGCAACTGGATACCTTTAAGTAAAATGAAATAAGCAAAGAGAACCCTGAAAAGTTGACCTTGGTCTCAGACCATGTGCAAACACCAACTCAAAATAAATCATAGATCTGACTGTAAAATACAAACGCAAAAAATTTACAAACTTACGTAGATACAGTATGCGGTACCTAAGATTCGGGATGAGATTTTTTTTAGAAATGACTTTGGAAAAGTATAATTCTTTTACAGATTGACAAACTATATTTCATAAATAGCACTTTTTAGAAACTTTAGAAAATATAATTTACAGACTGTTAAGCTATATTTCATTAATTATAAAACTTTTGTTCCATAAGAAGGCTTATTAAAATGTAAGACACATATTTGGAGAAATTATGTACAAGACTACATATTTGACAAAGGAAAAGAAATTTTCAAAATGTGAGCAAAAGACTTAAAAAGACATTTCAAAGAAGCATATCTAGGGATTGTAAAGAACAAAGGCAATATACATTCACTACGGTTACAAAGCAAAGGGATGATTTTAAAATTATAAAAATGACTCAATTTAAAAGATTTAATTAAATTATTCTAATAAATAACATAAACCATAAAACTAGTGGTGACTATGTGCTGAGCAGATAGGAACTAGATTGCACAAATAGCTGGTAGAAATTTAAAACTATACAATTACCTGAAAAACTATGCACAGTTCAGTAATTTCTTTAAACAGTTATTATGCTTACCATAGGTAAAATCAACCATTGTACCACCAGCCGTTTGGGCTACAGGAATGAATACGTAATGCTATAGGAAAGCCTTCCCATAATGGCCCAGAGTGGCTCTTGGTTTTTATGAATTCTAGCTGAAACCTGGGAATAGACGAAACGCTCCTGAGTGCTGCCTGGTAAAGTAATGGCAGGTCATTCGTACAGTGGGATGCTCCCAGCGATATGAAGAAGAGACAGTGTGGACACTCAGCAATTCCAACGGATCTCTTGGGATCTGCTGAGTAAAACGCCCATTTGGAAAGTGGCACACAACATGATTTACTTCATAGAACACTTAAAATGTCAATATCATGGGGTGAAAAAAGACATTATAGTGGTTTACAGGGGCTGAGGTGGGTGGGGTGGCGAGAGACCATAATCACATAGCATGAGGGGGATTTTTGTGACGATGGAATCGTTATGTATTTTTATACAAACACACTGGACCAATGCCCAATTCATGGGTTTGATATAACTGTACAGCGATTTGGGGTAGGACAATCATAGCAGAACCTGGATATTAGAGAGATGAGGCTTTTCTGTGTAAGGGATATTCTTGTACCCTTCCTTGGAATCAGCAATTAACATCAGAATTAAACGATGTCTTTTGTAAGTAGTACATAATTTAATTGAGGAAGAAAATTAAAATATATCTTGGAGATTACATCACACCACCGAATTCTTTACGTGGCTGTGTGCTATGTTATTTTTCATTTAGTGTGACACTCTTTCTTAATTTGTCCTCTGGCATTTTGGCATAGTAAGCATTACTGCAGTAAGGATAGCTGGACGCCAGCAAATGCTTATCACCATACATTCGTAATAGTTGGTTACAGCGGTCATCTATTCTAAAAACTAGGCCACAACTTGCTGGACCAGTTCTATTATGGTACCGGCTGTAAAAGTTGTATATGTTATACTTATCTATATGATAAATTTCTGAGAGTTAACTTGCCATCTCAATTTATTTTTACTATAGCAAACTTTAAATTACTTTCAGTACTTGGTAGAAATGTTATCTATGTACTGTTTTTATTTTTAAATGATTTCTTTAAAATCTTTGTCTGTTTTTGATGTTTTGCCAAGTCCATACTAGCCTTGCCAAATACCTGGAAATCCGTCAAAATGACAGATTAAAATAGGGATGGATAGTGTTTTTCTGATATTGGTCATCTCGGGGTCATATAGTGAATAGAATTGTTCCGGTCTTCTTAATGGGTCTTTCCTATTTCATAGATATTTAAAACATTTCTAATTAAGTTATTCTCATTTTTGTGGCTTTTATAAATGCAATGCATCCTTCTGGTACACTTCCTAATACAGTTTTTAAGTAAGAAAATTACGAACTCACATAATTCAAAGTTTTCTATGGGATAAGAGTCAATCTACTGTGTTTAAGATTGTTTTTCTTTTCTTCCTCAACACACAAAATAAACATGTTCCAGGCACACATGCATGGGTACATATGTGTGTGCATGCATGCACACATGCACACACACACATTGTCTACCTTGAGACTAACTTGGAGTCATTTATAACAGGTGATTAACTTTTCAGAGACGAATGTGGGCAGAAGTGATGTGGTACATTTTTAGCCCTCACCCATGAACACTACCTGTGTAACCCTACATGTTCTCCTTCTGTCAACCTCGTGAGGAGGGTTAATGGAGGACCCAAATCCAAAGGGACAGCAGAACTCTCCCATGGACAGAAACTTGGTTATAAACTTTTCGGGAAGGGCATGGGCTAGCCCCCAGAATTAATAAACTGGACTATGTTGAATTAAAAAGTTTCTGCATGGCAAAAGAAATTATCAACAGTGTAAGAAGAGAACTGACAAACTGGAAAAAAATATTCACCACCTACACCTCAGATAAAGGTCATAACGAGAATATACATGGAGCTGAAGAAAAGGAAGCCCCTCAAAACCAAAGATCCAATTGAAAAATGGGCAAAGGAAGTGAATAAGCAGTACTCAGATGAAGAAGTTCAAATGGCCAATAAATGAAAACATGGTCAACATCCTCAGCCACTAGAGAAATACAAATCAAAAGATCACTGAGCTACCATCTAACCCCAATGGCGTGTATCTAGAACTCAAAAGTCATTCAGTTTTGGTGACACTGTGGATACAAATGAACCCTCTTGCATGGCTGGTGGGAATCAAAACTGGTACAACCACTATGGAAAGCAGTATGGAAGTTTCTCAAAAGATTGAAAACAGATATCCCCTTCAATCCAGCGATATGCTTTTCTGGGAATTTTCCTAAAAGACTTAAAAATATCACGTAACAGAGAAACATGTATACCCACGTTCATAGCAGCACAACTAACAATAGCTAAAATGTGGAAGACACCAAAATACCCATCAACAGAGCAATGGATACACAAACTGTGGTATTTATACACAATGGAATACTACTCATCTATAAAGACAGATAGGTTTGAGGCTTTTGTAGATAAACGGATGCAGCTGGAGATCAGCATGCTCAATGAAGTGAGCCAAAGGCAGAAAGTTAAGCATCAAATGGTTTGTCTAATATGAGAAACCCAGATCACAATCATTTAATATAACTAATTGAGGGGAGTAAAGGGAACCAGTGGGGAGGGGAGGGAATGGGAGATTCAAAAAGAAAGCGGGGAAGGATTTGTAATTTTGTCACGATATGTATATGCACAAAATACTCAAGATCAATGTAAACATTATGCATTGCACATATATGTATCAATAAAATCGGGGGAAAGGCCATAGGGAAGGTCAATTGTCAAATATTAGTACTAAATACAGAAGAGAAATAAAGCCTTTTCTTAAAACATTAAGGTCTCTCATTAAGTAGAAGTGTGTTAACCAACTTCATCATTGCTTCATATATGAACACAAGTTCCTTTCCATTACCTAGGGCTATTCATTTTCCTTCTTATTTAAGTATGTTATTTAGTTCCTCATAAATACCAAGAGAGAGAGACAGAGAGAAGGAGAAAGAGAAAAAAATCAGTAGGCACGATCATCTACATGCAGTCTCAACTTCCTCAATAAGTTAGGTAGGTAGAAACTTTATTATTCCTAGATCACCCAGCTTATCTAGAAAAATTAAGATAAGAATAATCTAATACAATGGTGGTATTTAATGCTTCATTATCTGAGTAACGTAAGAAGAAAATAGCAGAAGTACCAGGTACCTTGTTACCTACTTCTCTCTGGTACACAAGCATTACGCAATATTGTCTTATGTAAGTTTCTTATCAGTTCCAAATCGGACTCTCCTGAACAGAAGTGCTTTCTTCATAATATCTGAGATGATCTTCATCGTCGTGCTATTCAAATATCTTTCAGTATATGGGCGACTTGTAATTTCCACTGTTTCATATATCAGTTCCAAACAGTCCAGAGATTGTTGCGTGTCTAAGGCACTCTGAAATTCATTAATTCATGACACTCAATACTGCCAGAATTCCTAAAAATGTTTATTGCTCATTCCCATGTGATTTTCTACCTCAGTTTTCTTCTGATATTTTACGTCCTTTTAATTGACATCTGTACCCACTGACAAAAATTTAAAACCTTCCACATCACTTCTAAATGTTTTTCTTAAAGGGCTTATAAACATACTTGGTATTTGTTATTTCTTTTCGCTCCTTAGTACAACACTATTTTGCTTGATGTCTAAAAATATTCAGTTCATATTATGATATTTATATGAAAATACTTTCTTTGTTTACTTAGCTTCTCCCTGGATCTTTTTTCCTATTTTAATAAATCAAACAAAATATTAGTATCATATGCTCTTTAGCATCTTCTCTCATGTTTACTAACAATACAAGTGACATTGGTGTTTTGACATATGGAACTAAGCTTATCTTTTTAATATTTACAAAATATCAATTACTTGTGAATAACTCAGTGTTAAGAAGCTAACAAAAATTAGCTTTCTGTAACATTCAAATATTTGCTTTATAGGTTATTTTATTTTTACAATTTGCTTTTCAGGGGATTTTAAAGTCATTTACAGTTGAATCATAAAATATTGGATGTATTTTTCTTTATTATTTTCAAGTCTTGTTTGGGAGGAAAGTAGAATGTGTGTCAGAGAAAGAGAAATGCAGAGCCTGCCTCAGCCTGTCCCTGCTTGTACTTTCTGGCAGTGCTGTAGCATGATTATAAACATGGGGTAGCATCATCTCTACCACTTATGATTTATGAGAATTTCAGAAGTTGTCTGAGGTAGAATCATTTTTTAAAATATTATTCTTACACAAGTTGAAAGAAATGACAAAACCAGAAGAGATAAGGTTATTAAGACGCATTGAGACACAACAGAAGCAGTTCAGAGGAAAAGTCTCAGCTTTGAAAAATGAACATAAACTAATTAAGCACTCAGTCCAAGAAGAATGAAATGGAATGAACAGAATTAACAAATAGATGTTCAGATATTAATAAATGTTTAAAAAGTTTGCAACTAATACGGAAAACCAAATGTTGATTTTTGCAACCACAGCATAATAGAAATAATCCGTTTGTTCACTAAATAAGAGGGGAAGATAGAAAGTACAGAGACCCAAAAGAATAGTATTTTAATTTGTATGAAAGACAATAATCTTCCACGTATGACACTTCATTCAGGGTGAATATGATACGGTTCTCTACTCAAAACAAGATGATGGTGTTGTCTGTCTAGAACAGCAAATAACCAAAAATCATGCTCCAAATTAATCACATCACATGCCTCTCGTATTCCTGCCATTTCCTTGTAGTCAAGGCCCAAGGGAAAATGCAAAATTGAGAGAACTGAATGAAAAGAAGCACAGAAAGTAGAAGATATGAATTTTCCAGAATATGGAAGAATCATGAGATTCAACCTGGATAGGATACCAAGGAATCAACCTGATCACAGGCAGCCACAGCTTCTCGCCCTTCATTTATTAATAGATAGAGTCGGTCCTAGATGCCCTTGGGGGTACTAAATTTGTCATTGCCTGGATCACACAGTACTTGGTCTCAAAAGAAATAAAACATGCCATTACTTAACTAAAAACAGAGTTCCACTGACCTTGAGCCCTTCAGTATCCCCCTGGTGTCAGAAATAGGTTTTGTCGAGGCTTCTGTGAATGGAATTACTGTAAATACGGAAGAAGAAAAATTCCAGTGCCAACTGCCCAAGCCATCTAGAAGCTCTCCCAACCTACACAAATCAGATTTCCATTAGTTGCTCATTATTTTGACCCTATTCCTCAGAGAAACTGGAAAATGATTTTCTTGGGTGTTCCCAGGAGATTGGAGCCATGTCTACAAACATCTGTTGCTGAAAAGTAGCAAAGACAAGTAAAATTTGAAAATTATTTTAAGTAATTTTTTATTGGCAAGAATAAAAATTCACTGTCCTGTCATCACAGAGCCACCCTCAACATAAAAAGACACATGAACAGCCAAGCGTGGACACAAACCCTGAGCTAATTAAGGGAAGGAGTTCTGAATGGCCTAGCCTTTCCTCCAACGATTTTGGCAGCTGCAAAGTCTGACGTCAGAGAGTTGTCTCCTCGCTTTAGCGAATGTGAACCCAGGACAAATGGTCCACATATTTCTTAAGAAAAATTTCATGTTGAAACTGAGATTAATACCTTTAAAATAAGTTGTCCACGAGGTGACTTAAATGGATTCATGGGACTAAATGAAAAGGGAGCAAAAATATGAAATCTAGAAAAAATGGTTATGCAACCCAAGAACTCTTAGTAACATTTACACGTTCAAGTTGCCAGTGCATTGGCAGGGTTCTACTTCTTTGATAAACTACAGCTAAGGAGGCGATTTCTAATATGGATAGGACTAAATTCCAAATCACCACCACTTGACTTAATTCATCTCTGAGCATCTTGGGCCCATCCAGGTGTGAAGTGGTGGCAAATGTGCCTGTCAGGTGAGAAATGATGGGAAGGGGTCAAACAGAAGAGGTGTGATGAGAATGAACCAGCCAGATAGAAGTGCTATGTAGGGGGTTAGCCAGGTGAGGAATTATGGGAAAGAAACAGTCATGTGGCATGTGATTGTAAAGAGAGAGCCAGGTGAGGAGTTAACTGTTGCATTTAAACAAGGTGACGATTTCCTGTGAAAGTGTAATGGATTAAAAAAATTGTCATAGAAATCAAATGATTTCCAAGAAACTCTCAAATGAAATTAGCATGTCTCAGTGGGTATGCATGCGTGTACAAGGGTTTAGAGCTTGTAATAGAGAGGGAGGGAATTAGTTGGAAGCCAAATATATAAGAATGTCAATTCTTTTTTTTGAAGAAAACCCAGTTGATATAGGCCCATTGGAACATATTTATCATATTGCAATAAGACTGCAAGATTTTGTTTTATGAAGGAAAATGTTTAAAATGTATTTATTAATTTACTTAAGTTTGGGTGGCGAAGATTAATCCAGGAGCCCACATATACCAGGCAACTCCTCTACTTCTAAGCCCCAGCCCCAGCTCCAGCCTTTTTTTTTTCTTTTGTTTTTGAGACCATTTCACTGAGTTGCCCAGGCTGACCTCAAATTTATCATCTTCCTGATTCATCTCCCTCCAGGCAAAAGAAATTATAAGTGTACCATCATGCATAGATAAAAATTTTTATTTGAATATTAATTACTTTTAAAAACTAAAAATTCCTTGGCCTTAAAATAATTTTCATATAAAATTGAGTCAATGTATTTTTATATTATATACACATACTGATCTTGGTAGACTTCAAAATCTATTTGTCATGGGACTGACAGATTAAAAATAATGTTGCCAACTTTACTTCCATTTAATATACTATTTATAACTATTTAATTTCCTTTAAATCTCTCTTTGACATTGACAAATGTATGTCAATTGGGAATAAAAAAAATTATGCCTCAGTAGGATTATACATTTTGGTATAATAAAATTATACTTCAGTCACTTAGTGAATTAAGTAGTTAACCAAGCTTGAGAATATCTCAAGAAAGAAGACAGTTTTTATATTATCATATTTCATTTGTGAATGAGGAAGAGACTATCATCTTCTTTATACTATGGGAAATTATCTTTTCTTGACTGGCTTCTACACAACATAAATATTTTAACAAATACTCAAACTCCCAAAGGGACTATATTAGCTGCAATTCTTCAAGAGGCAGAATTAACAGAAGTTATAAATAAAGGGAATTTATTTGGAAGGCTTACATTCCTGAGAGTCCAAAATGGTGGCCTGCACATGAAAAGATGGAGGGCCCAGAGGCTGCTCAGAGGTGGGAAGGAAGAACACTTTTTTGGAACATAGTACTTCCAATCGATGCATATTCACGAAATGAAAGAATCTGTAAAGTTTTCGACAAAACTCAGGTAGGTAGTTTGGGTTTCATGTATAGTTACCAATGAAAGAAGTTCTAGCACTTAATAGCTCTGCCCATAAGCAAGTTTGTAGCGAACTTCCATTTCCATTCTAACATGCCTTAGGAGATTTCCCAGGAAATCAGTAGGATTCCATCCACTGTTTTCTCATCTTTTGGAATAAGAATCCTCTTTTCACTTTATACTTAGACCGGTGACCCCAAGTCAACCTCACATATCTATTTCTTCAATTTATGCCAAGACCTGCAGAATTTGAATGATTATGTGGGAATGTTATTTTCCAGCTCAAAAGAATCCATTTTTAGGCTACTGGTGAAAGTATTAGTTGGTGCTAAATTTCTAAACTCAGAGGGGGAAAATATCTTTTTCTTTACATAAGAAAAATTGTTATGGAAAGTACAATTTGCACACGATGATTGTGAGAAGAGGGGAGGACTAAAGCCTATTCCCTCACTTTGTTCTTAGGTCAGACATTCTTTTTTACAGGAGAAACATAACACAGGGATAGCTGGATGAGAGGTTACACTTCATCTTCTGGGCCGGCGCTCCTGTTAAGTATGTTTCCTAGGAGGGTTACACATTGAATTTTCAATAAATTACTTCACCATATAAAGGCAAACTTACTCTGGGTAACAGAATGCACGGTTAGACTGACAAATCACACATACAGAAACAGATGCATTTACAACTTTCATTGTAAATTAAATTCACTTATCTAAAGCAATATTTTGTGCATGGTTTCTGTAACCCCTTCAATGGAACTATTTACATCAGCTGTGTGCTTTGCTGAAAAAATTTTAAATCATGATCCAATATTTTAGAAGATACAGCATCGCTGAGTTTATCCATTTATCCTTGAGTAGTTTTTATAGTTCAACATAATTAATAAATATTGGTCATTTCATGAAATTTTAATTCTTTTAGTATAACATCACATTTTAGAACATTTTGAAAATTTGCCAGCACTATTTCATTATATTTTCACCCTCTTCTTTGTTACTAACAATATTCTTTTTGATTGTGCCCCTTCTCTTTGATGTTAATTATTAAAATTTTGTTTCTCTATTTATTCAAAAACTATATACTGGATAAATAATCATTATGATATACACTTGTGGGATTGTCAAATATACTCGGGCTTATGTAGCTTATATTCTAATTTGTTAATTTACATAATTAACCAATACATTTCCCACTTTTCTAATCACAGCATTTAATATATAAATTTCTTTCTAAGCATTATTTTTATGCGTGTCATAAGTTCTAATAGAGTCATCCTCACTATCGTCCAAGTCATCTTGGTTGCTATAACAAAACTCTATGGCGTCTACACAATTATTTCTCACAGTTCCGGAGACTAGGAAATCCAATATCAAGTGTTACAACTCACGTCTTTCAAAATTAAGCATCCATACACATTTTTCTACTTACATGTAAATCTTTACTAAAAATAATGAGCATATTGGTATTTTCCTACCTAGCAAAACCCAAGTATAGGTCATAGAAATGGAGATAAATCTATCTTCTCCTGAAAGGAGAAGGGGGAAAGAATTTCTCAAGTCAATATATTCAATTCTCGGTGATACTAAATCCTCTTCTAGTTTCCTTGGATATTCTAGAAATTTAATATTATATTTTACACTTACCTCAAACCAATTTGCTTTACATAAAATAGTACTGAAATGGAGGAATAATTAATAAGTACTCTTTATACCTTGCAAAATCATATTTAATATTTATAATTTACATCAGACTCTACAGGTTCAAATTTTCTGCCTTTCTGTATTTTTCTCAGTCTGAAGAAGCACTTTCTAAGGTCAACAATCTTTACTAATGGAGTGGCAGAATCTTCACATAGCCCTTGCTGATCATGTGTTATTAAGTTGCTTTATTTTCTATAACATGTTTATATATTACCTGAACTTGCAGAAGCAAAATGTATATGGATTAAACACACCTACTATAAATGTAGTAGTCCAGTTGTTTAATGAACTGAACACACCTATTTTCTTTACTTTTTCTTGCTTTTCAGCTAATACTTAGGTACAATTTAATATTAACAGCAGTTTCATATGTCCTTCAATTTCTCCCCTTTGAGGTAACCATTATCTTGAATTTAAAGCAGCATACACTACTTTGACTTGTTTTGAAGCCATACATACATAAACTTAATATACCTTCTTTTGTGTCTGGAATCATTTTCTTAGTAGCGTCTGTGAGGTATGTTAATATTATGCGTGCTAGAATGAAAAATAATCTATAAATACATGAATAACCTTTTTCCATTCTATTATAATGAAAATTTGAGTACTTTTCAATAGTTTCCCATGAGAAGCAGTACACACGTATACCCATTCTAGCACGTTGCTTTGGAAGAAAACACGATATGCACGTATTTCTGCTGAACGTAAGAAAGAAGTAGAATTGCTGGGCTCTGGGAAATGTCTACAATTAGTCCTGATACTTACAAATCATTTAATTTCTATTAAGATTTATTAATGAATGTGGAAACACTGAGCGTCTCCTCAGAAAATGCTTAGGGTTCCAATCACAGCCTTCCGTGTATGTAGCGCGCAGCAGACCTAAGTTCTCCCTGAGTGTCTCTAGAAGTCACTCCAGTATATTCAATCACCCCTGCTCTGCCTATCAAACCAATGACAACAGAGGCCCGAGCGGCCAGATGCCCATTTCATCTCAACCCTTAGTAAGGCCCTGGTAAACACATCCCTCCCTTGCAAAGTAAGACTATTAAAACAAGCTTTATGCTGAAGACATGAAAAGGAAATCACTCAGTCTGTTTATTAAATAAATGAAAAAATCATGGTCACTTCCAACATCTGATTCAAAACCATACATCATGAGTAGACAAAAAGAGCTCTACATACTAATCCGGCACAACAAGATTGTATCCTGTATGGTAAGACTCCAAGATTGCGAGATGCTCTCTCTGACTGGTATAATACGTGACTTTATTTGACCACTTCAGTGTCAGGCAATACCGGCTGCTTTAGGTGTTGCTTTGTATAAGTGGATGCTGAGCTCCACTAGCACATACATAATTCTAGATGTGTTTTGCTGTAAATATGATAGTTCTACCAGCAGCAAGGCTGAAGGAGGCAAACTGATAAATAAGCATTTTATAAGTTAGTGAATGATGTTGCTAACTGATGTGTAGTACAAAATAAAAAAAATTACAAACACTCCATCTAGCCTAAATGATATTTTTTGCAACAAATCACTAATCATTTCCAACTAAAGTAATTTAAGTTAATGTTTTAATTCTACAAGGAATGATCAAGTTTTGGATGCGATCTTCAAGGGCGACATTTTACCTCCTGTTTGTGTGAGGGATTGGCTTAAGTCTACATGCTTGAAATATTTTGTTTTCTTTTTGTAAATGTTTTAATACGGTTAGGCAATGCTGACTGCTGACCGTTATGGAGGCAATGAATGCCAATAATGAGTACAAGATAAAGAAAAATTTGAAAATGGCAGTTGTCCTCAGAGCAGAGAAAAATATCATCCCCAGTGCTTCATCTTAGAATCTTTTCCAACTCCTTTTGACCTCACAAAAATGAGAGGACAAAGTCCAAAATTAAAATTAACTAGGCAGAAACGTGCTAGAGATTCCAAAGGAAGAAAGGAAACTGGCCAACACATATCAGAGGCAGCTAATACGGTATGTATGAAATGTGTGGATCACCGCCTCCTGGAAGTCCCCAGCCATGGAGAGCAAACCTGACAGCTCAGCAAGCCAGAGAGCCCATCAGTGTGAAAGCACTCGTTTTCTATGATACAAGATTTAATTCCAGAATAGGATACAAGTAAATGGTGCTAGTATCTTGCTAGAATGAATCTTGGAAATTTGGTAGTATAGGAAATAGAGGGGAATGAATATTGTTTCAGTTCACAAACAACAGGCAATTTAGGGCTATAGTTATTCCCATTCATCTGCAGTTTGTAAGTTTCCCAAAGAAATCAGAATAATGGAGCCATTCTTCTCAAATGGACTGAAATTAATATACAGACCTCAGTAGGACAAGGAGGTCAGGAGTAGATGCAACTAAGGTGGTGAGTTGTGTGTATCTCATCTAGAAATGCACCTGGGAGCCCATGAGACTGGGCTTTTCAGCACCCGGCCCCTCCTGCACGCCTGAGACACCTGGCAGCTCCTGGAACTGGGCCTTCATGGATGGACAGGTAACACTTAAAACAAAAAGTGTATCTCAAGAATCTCAGAAAAAGAAACAGAGCCCATCAACAACACCAAAGACTCAACTCACAGTAACAGAACCAAGAGGAAACCAGCTAATAAATCTACAAAAAGACCTGACATCCAGAAAACAATACCAGAGATCTTAAAATAGCAGGACCCAAGGACGAAAAAGGCCCAGAAACACTTAGAATTGAAAGAGGAAATGCAAGAGCTACACCAGCAGGACATAGCTATGCTATCAGCAAACATTAATAAGAAATTAGAAGAAAACAAAGAAAATATAAGCCAAAATATAATGAAGCCAATTAGAGCAGAATACAGCAACAATACAAAAAAACTGAACGCAGACATTAGGGTGTGAAAAATACACAGGAAAAAAAAAAGTAACCAGTTTGATATTCTGTTTTCAGAATAGAATATCAGAACTAGAAGATAAAATGGTTGCTCTGGAATGTACAGGCCATAAAGAATGCAACAAAAAAAAAAGAATGGTGAATGATCACAATAGCTGATGGATGACCCAAGATCAACAACCCCGGAATTATGGGAGTGCAGGAGAAAAGTGAGGCTATAGAAAAGTTGTAAAGGCCATGTCCAATGAAATTATGGAAGAAAATTTTCTAAATCTAAGGAAAGAAATGAACATTGAACTACTGCAGGTATTGAACTACTGTGAAACATCTTTGATCAGAAGAGAACCTCACCATGACACATCTTAATTAAAATACTAGAGACCCAACACAAAGAAGAGAATATTAAAAGCTCTAAGAGAAAAACAGAGGGTGACTTACAAAGATAAGTCCATCAGGATAATTGCACGTTTCTCGCACCGTGCCCTAAAAGCCAGGAGATCGTGGACCAATATCATCCCAAGCACTAAGAGAACATAAATGCCAACCCAGACTGCTATATCCAGTAAAATTGCCTTTTAAATTAGAGAGAGAAAAATGAAAACTTCCAATGATATAGAAAGCTTAGAGAAATTTGCAGCCACTAAACTGGCACTGCAGAGAACACTTACAGAAAACTTAGCGAAAGGGAGGCTAATGACACCAAAGAACCCGAGAAAAAGAGACAACAGATATAGGAGAATGAGCTGAGAAGAAAGTAGTCTAGTAAGTAATGCTGAAAAACTATAACAATGGCAGGACATACCAAACAAACCTCGATAATTATTCTGGACGTGAATGGCTTCCACTTGCCTACTAAAAGACATGGACTGATTGACTGCTTCAAACAACAGAAGCTCACAATATGCTGCTTTCAAGAGACACACTTCACCCACAAGGAAACTCACAGACTGAAAATAAAAGAACAGAATTCAATATTTCATGCAACGGGTCCCAGGAAACAAGCAGGGGTAGCTATACCAGTCTCATACTCATCAGAGTCTGAGTGTATTTGGAGCTATGAATACACAGTATCAATATATAAAGAAATGATCATTTCGTTCTGACACTGAGCTAAGGGATTTTACTATTAATTTTTCTACTTTATCCACAAGTATACTATTTTTTAAAGTATGTATAAAATTACAAAGTGAAATACAGGCCTAGGCATTTTTTCTTTCTTGATGAGAAAACACCTCTGCATTCATATATTTAAACATTTCTGAGTTATTTCATTATCATCATTTTGAAAGCAGCAATAATTATTTTCAAACCAAACTCATAAACATGAAAAATTTTCATTAATATATTGATCTAAAAGATAGAATTATTTACATTTCTCTAAGTCAAAAATTTTATAACTGATTATCAAACATTTATAATATAAAAAGAGAAATACACTCCAATCTACTTCATCAATATCCAGTTTTCCCTCCTTTATAAATATGATTTACTGGTTTTGAACTTTTCAGTATCAAAATAATTTATCTGTACATGTTATTTAAATTTGTCATTGAATTACATAAAGCAATATTTTTTAAAAAGTAGTTTTCTTATAACATATAAATTACTTATTTCCATTTTATTGATAGTATATTCAGGATAAATGCTTATAATCAAAAGACTAGAAAGAAAAGTAGAAAATTTTTCATCTCCAATGTACTTTCTAGTAACAAACACAAATTAAAATATAAACCAGAAGGTTGTGTCTATTGAAATTATTTTTCTAACAAAAAATGTACATAGCTCTACAATATATTCCACTTACAGAATTATCCTAACAATCATTCTTGAGAACATATAACTTAGTTCACTGTTGCAAGAGGCATAAGTATTTTATTTTTGTAAGAAAGGAAAACGTACTTAAGTGAATCCAGGAAAAAAAGAAAATCTTATTCAAAGGTCTACACAGAAAAGAAAGAAAACAACAGCACGGTCCTCGAAGGGCCAAGGGCTACTGAAGATGCCAGGGGCTGCTGCACTGACCGTCAGTTCTTCCCCACGGTTCCCTGACTCTCTGAGCACAGCTTCTATCCTTTTTCGTTTGCAACCAATCTGCTCTCTGCTTATTCATCAGCCACAAACCTCTTAAGGCCTTCACAAGAGGCTACCACCGCCAGAACTCCGTGTAGCACCTCTTGGGACTCCAAATAAATCTGATATTCCCAGCTCTTTCTGTGTGAGCTGGGCACAGATCATGGTGCCTGGCAGACTACACTTGGTCCAAACATAATGGAGACGTGGTTTAGCATGTGTGGCATTAAGGCTTACAAGATGCTGTAAGAGTGTTTTACCTTACTAAGGTTGACAGATTGTAAACAAAAATAGCTGTTTAAACAGCATAGACTCAGGTATATTATTAAATATGAGTTGCTAAGTGCAGCAGCTCCAGCCGGAGGACAGGGTGGATGAAGCCCAGGACCTGTTGTGCTCAATGTAAACACTTCAAAATAAGACACACACACAGGCTTCCTGATAAAAGCATACTCTCTTCAAATTAAAATTAAATACTCTCCTCAAACATATACTTAAATATTCACATATAAATTTATTTCATGTCTTGGGCTGCAGACAAAGCTTTGTAGTTAAAAACAACTGCCTAGCACGCACAAGGCCCTGGGTTCAATTTCCCAGTGCACGTAAACCAGGTGTGACGGTGCTCACCACTAATCCCTGCACTCAGGAGGCAGAGACAGGGCTACTGTGCATTCAAGGTTGCTCTGACTTTGAGGCCAGCCTGGGCTACATAGTGAGTTCAAGACCAGCCTGGTAACAGAGCAAGATGCTTCTAAAAATATAATAACAATCATAATAATTATAATACCTAAGCTTTAATTTTAAAGAAATCCAACAAAATATGCAGAGTAGATTAGCATTTGAACGAAAGACTGAATAAAAATAATTACTAAAATTGGGTAAAAGTTAGGTAGAGATTCATTATATCACTCAATCTGGTTATTTTTCCCAAAAATTATTCTTTTTTTAGCACGTATTTGTGATACAAAGTAATTAAATTAAACTCAGGGGGGGGGCATACACGTATTTCATTTTAATCATTTCTACTCTCCTCCTCCTCCCCACCTTCCTTCTCTTCCCCCAACATTCCATGTTTAAATTTTTCTATATGTTCGAGAAAAAATAATTAAACCATAACAAACTGAAATGAGAAGTCACCAGCATGGATAAAACACTCACCATTTCAAGATATACTATGGCTAGCATTACCATTAATATATTGATATTTTTAACTAGGGTCGCTTTTTGTTTAACCTATAGCTTCTGACTGCTTATCACCGATATAGAATAAGATATATTTCTAAAAATCAACACTATACACAGCATGCTACTAAATTCTCTTATTCTTTTAGATATTTCAAATAAAAATAATTGCTGTCCCTCAACAGAAACATACAGCTATTGTTCAACATTAAATGTAGTCATAGATTTTGGATATTAGCATATATATTTTTATCACAACTTGTTCCAATTTTCGCGTCATATATACTGTGAACAACTATGAAAACAATTGCATCTCATCTCCTCTGTACATCGAGTGAACTTGATTTGCTACGTGCTCATCAATCTCTTACGTGCCACCCTGGTCTTTTTTCCTAATTTTGATTTTCCTCATTTCAAAACTTAGCGTGATTTCAGAATTCCTTACACGGTATCTGTCGCTCCAGGCCATTGTTTTCATAAAAATGATTTGGAAGTTACCCTTTTCCTTTCTTTTCCATATCCTCTCCTCTCTTGTCTTCCCATGCATGCAGCTTCAAGGATCTGTGAGGCGTCACCACACGAGGGTTCTCTATTCTTTGGATCTCCTGGAACGGTCCTTTAGAGATGTTTACCCGGTGACTTTTCAGAAAATACTGTTTTCATTTTCCCTTGGCATTCTATGTAGACTACGATTTATTAGCATCTTCTCTCTTTAAAGGGGCCATGCACTTTATATTTTCCTAAAAATATGTCTATGTCTACCATTTTTAAAGTTCATTTATAGAATTTTGGGAAAATGATCGTATTATTCCTTAAGACAAGCTTCCACTGATACCCATTTTCATTCAAGTGTTACTTCGCTCTCTACATATTTTTGGCACATAATTGCTCACTTATTACAGAGTTTTACAATAATGTCTTTGAATTCGTCTGTGGCCTATAAGTTGTTTAGTAGTTTCTTTGGACTACTTAAAGTATATTTTGATTTTCCTTGGTGGAAATTTTTCCTGGGCAATTAATTTGTATTTTTCTTGTACTACAGTAAACAGATGGTTTTTGTACCATATCTTTCTTTCAGATCAGAATCTCAGCTCTTTGTGTTTTAGTGTATTATTAATTTATGCAAATATTCCACTGGACCTTGAAAGAAAGCTGCTTGTGCTCTTTTCAGGAAATAATTCTCAACGCATTTGATCGGATGTGTCTTATGTATTATGCACTATGTCTCGTCTGGTCTTATCAATGCTTTGACTACTTCATCTTTCATCACATGGGAAAGGAAAAACGTAATCTCTTCTCTCTTATGATCATCTGCTTAGTCTCCACACATTCTCTGTAATGAGTGTTGATATTCTGCGGGAACAGAGATATTCATAGTTTTCTTTGTGAAGCTTATCCACAGTATCAGAAAATATCCATCTCTGTCTCCTTCCATATTTTCATTCTGATTTCAACCACTGCTATTGATATGCAGACACTCACCCATTGACACTCCAGTGCAACGTGCCCCTACTCTAACTGCGATGTACAGAAAAGCAGAACAGAGTACACAAAACCGTGCAAGCATTCCTGCACTCTTAAAAACAGGCTTCAAGATTAGAGTCAAAAAGTAAACAGGTAAAATATAAAATGTACATTCTTACAAAAAATACATAAGATATACATAAAATGTATGTATATCCTCCTGTATATCCTTGTCTGACACAGGAGCACAGAGAAGGCACTGCGAAAACACAGACCCACCAGCCAGCTGAGCTCCCACAGGCAACTCTCCTCGCAGAGCCCCTGAGGAGAGCGCCATTTTTCCAACACTTGACTCTGGAGCAGTGCTACCGAGCTGGCTTTGTGACCATCAGAACTGGCAAAGAATAAAACGCTGTCGTTTTGAGCCACCGTAATTTGTCATAATTCATTATGGCAACTACACGAAACCAACGCAGACTTTACAAAACCACCTTACATTATCGGAAAGCTTGTGTGATTAACTTTAGCGACCATTACCTACTAGTGAAAATGTTAGCTTTCACCTTCCACATTAAGACACATTACTATCTAACAGCACCCAAATATAAAAGGGCTGAGCTTCCTTAAACTTTATCAAGAATCACTAAACATGAGCCTGATCCTCTGCCAGGCACAGTCCCCGCCCCCACACACCTTCTGAGGCGCTTAGTGCAGCCTCTCCTGCTTCCGTGATTGCTAGCACTCTGCGAGATACATGACGGTACAGGGCCGTTGTTGGGGATTGGGAGAAAGTATTTACTACTTCTTTTTCATTGTATCTGATATACTTTGATTCTCTCTCTCTCTCTCTCTCTCTCTCTCTCTCTCTCTTTCTCTCTCTCGCCTTTCTGTGTCTTCAGTATTACAGATACTTAGCTTCATAGAAGGTAGAGTTTGCTTTCGTGTATCCTATTGTCTTTCTTTTTCCATTTATTGAAACATTTATTTTCCTAATGAAGGATTGTATAGCTTCCTCTCTACCACACTCTTTAAAACATGAAATTGTTAAATAGTGTCTCCTTTCTGTCCTCTACCACAGCTACGACGGCATGTTCTACACCGCGCCCCGCATGTCGCCTCCATCACTTGAGGACTACTGTCAGTTGGCAAAGCCTGAAGAGAAGTCACAGACTTTCAGCCTAATCAACAATTAACTTTGATCTAATAGAAGTGTTATCTAAAAAGACTGAGATTATACTGAAAATTAATTGTGGTGTGCACCAGAAATAGATTTTCTGGTTGTAAAGTGTCTCTCATTAGCTTTTCGGTCATTACACATTGTATTTCTCAGCCTCTACTTCTGGAATGTCTTTGCACCAAGTGAAAAATTCAGTGCTGAAATTGTTTCTCTGTCTAATTAATGTATTTCATTTTAATGACATACAAAATAGTGTGGTGTGCCTTTTAGATTACAGTTGACAATAAGAAATTAGTGATGCAATTAGCAAAATAAAGTAGAGATCATGACAATACAAAACTGGTAATTTAAATCTCCAGGCATTGGTGACCCAGGGGAGTCAGACAAAGGTTATTGTCTTTTTAGAGTTCATGAAATTGAGGACTCTTCAATCAGCCTTCGAGGTCAATAAAATGACATAAAGATCCCAGCATCAGCACTAGAAGGGGAAAAAAAGGCACTGTGGGGATACAGGTCATATGCTGGTGCCATCATGCCTTTTTTCCTATTGCTTTTCTTTTTCCTCTCTTCCCTCCCCTTACACACACACATGCACCCACCACAGTATTGGATAACCTTTACGTTGTCATTATCTGTCCTTCATTGCCAGTACTAGATTCTTCCAGAGAAACCTCAGCCAAATTCCAACAGTTCTTGAATCACATAAACTATAACTGAACATAATTTTCTGAGAAATTATCATTGCCATGAAAAAAACTATCTTGAACAAAGGGATTGTAGAAATCGTGTCTATTGTTGTTTCCAGCCTAATGGGACACCTGTTATGGACTCAGTTAATGTTTGCTATTTAAAACAATCATCCTGTGCAGAAACTTTTTAGTTTGACAAGATCCCATTTGTTAAGTAGAAACTATCAACATTGTAAAAAGAGATCCAACAGACTGGGAAAAAATATTTGCCACCAACATCTCAGATAAGAAGCTTATAACTAGAATATACAGGGAGCCGAAGAAAAGTAGACCTACCAAAATAAAGGATCCTATTGAAAAGTGGGCAAATGAAATGAAGAGACAGTTCACTCATGAAGAAATGCAAAAGGCCAATAGATACATGGAAAGATGTTCAACATCTCTAGCCATAAGAGAAATGCAAATCAAAACAACGCTAAGATACCATATCACCCCAGAGAGAATGGCCTATATCAACAATTCAAACAGCAATCAGTGCTGGCATGGCTGTGGAGAGAAAGGAACCCTCCTGCACTGCTGGTGGGAATGTAAATTTGTACAACCCCTTTGGGAAGCAGTATGGAGAGCTCTCAAAAGAATAGAAATAAATATCCTCTTTGATCCAGTGACACCCCTCCTAGGAATATATCCAAAAGAGGCCAAAACAACACATCGCAGAGATATATGTATACCCATGTTTATAGCAGCACAACTAACAATAGCTAAAATATGGAAGTCACCAAAATACCCATCAACAGACCAGTGGATACACAAGCTGTGGTATTTATACACAATGGAATACTATGCATCAATAAAGTCCAATAGTGTGTAGGCTTTTATAGGCAAATGGAAGAAATTTGAGAATATCATGCTTAGTGAAGTAAGTCAGAAGCACAGGGTGAAACATCAAATAGTCTCTCTGATATGAGAGACCCAGAGCACAACTCCTTTGGAACTTAAGACAAAAGACAAAGTAAAAGAGGGGGGTAGAGTGGGGGAGGAGGGAGGGACAAAAGGAGAGTGGGAAAGCCCTTGTCACCTTGACAAGACACAAATGTTCACAAAATGCCCAACCAACCTCATTGTAAACCTTGAATTTTGCATGTATACATATCAATAAAATGTGGGGGGAAAAAAAACAATCATCCTGTAATTCTAAACCCTAGCCTCACCTGTACATCAGACCTCACAGCTCTGACTAAGGAGCTCCATTGCACTCCTCTTTCCCCATCACTCTCACCTCACCTGTGGTATGAGCAGTCAGGACTATACAATATGACCCTGGGTAAGATTTCGTTCCTGTTCCAAACTCAACAAATGACCTCTTTCCCTTAGGAAGTTAGTATTAAGAGATTCAATGATCAGCCTGACCACTTTCTTGAATGAGCAAATACAAACTTACAAAGTGCAAAGCAAGACACTTCCCTGTAAGGTGAGGATTAAGCTGACCTGCAAAGACAAGAGGATCTGAAAGCAGAGGCAAGAGCAGCCCTCTGGGAGCCACCTTCACTCTTCCCATGTCCTGGTCCTCTGGCATTTCGGAAATGTGGTTTTATTACTACTGTTTCTGTTAGAAACTTCAGCACCCTTAAAACAAGTCCTCCCTATACAAGACAGTGTAAAAGCAGATTCATCATTACTATTACTATTATTGTTGTCATAACCTAAGGCGTCTTAATCAATTCGATCCCACTCTCATCTGTGAAAATTTTTCATAATGAAAACGGTAGGCCCACCCCAGGAGATTTAGACTCAGGCTGAGACTCAATGAGGATGGACAGGAAGCTGGCCTCTCTCACTATGTTTTGTAAAGCTTCACTGATCATTTTGAAGTTCAGCCAAGGCTGAAAACCATGAAGCATGTAGAAAAATAAGAAAGAAAAGGACAGTGAGTCAGTACTCCAAGGCTTTCATTAATTATGTTGGACATGCATATATAAACAAAACTTAAGCATGCATTCACAGGAACGTATAAACATTCCAAATATGTTCAGGAGTATTGAATAGACAGGAAAAACAGGAAACTGGCATGGTAGCAGCCTGCTTCTCTTGAAAACAAGTATCAGGTTCTATGTGTTCATTCTGTGGTGCCCCATAATGATAAACTTCAAGACAGTTTTTAATTTTATTTTGTATACTCCAAAAATCATGCTAAACACTTAGCAATCAAAATTGAGTGCTTTCATTAAACTATATATTGAGCTCTACATAAATGTCCTCATTATAAGAAACAAAAATCTTATTATTCTGAATTAAATGTTACTTTGTACATGAATAATCTGTTCTGAATGCCATTTTCAAATAAGTTTAATTACTTTTGACAACCTATTAAATAATGCCCGTAAGTCAGTAATGCAGGAACATGAGATTGTTGTGACATCTGACCTTTGACTCCGCTGATGGCACGTGTCTTTAACAAATGGAACTCACCTACATTTTGTGCCTGCTCTGCCATTCAATTAAAAGGGCTACCATGCTAGTGACTATGAATACATTTAATATCTTTAATGATAAAGGTATTAGTGATCATATAAATTTCTTAGTCAATAATTGTACTAATGTCATCTTGACTTGTTTAATTAAAAACTATAAGTCAAAGTAATTACAGAAAGCTAAGCTAAGTCTGAAGGTGATCTTTTTTTTCCTAAAATCACTATCCAATAAGGTAAAAGAAAATGGTCAGGAGAACGTGAAAAACTAAGAATGGGTTAACCAATATAATAAAATCTAGGGCCAAAAAACTAGCTAATTGGCTTCAGGCAATTCACTTAACCTCTCTGGTTCTGATAAGCCACAAGAAAATGAACATATAACAGTAACCTCATTAGAAATGTACCTGTCTGTCCATACATACGGTCAAATACTAACTACTAGAATAACCATAGTATAATAAAATATCTGGTTTTCGGCATCACCTTGTAAGTAGGTCTTTTCTGGTCACAGTAAAACAATAGCTCAACAGACATACCCTATATCTACTCTCACAATCACAATCCACTTTGTCCTGCTTATTTGATTCCATAACGATTATCCCTGCAGAGCATCCAATAATACATCCCTGCTTAGCAGTTCCCTTTCCCCTCCCCTGCTCTACTGTAAACTTTGAGTGACAAGTAAAAAAAACATTTTTCTATATGACACGGTTTCAAGAACAATGCTCTTCACATGGTAAAAGCCACCCTTTGTTCAATAAACAAGTTAATGTGATTTATATTTTGGTTCTTTGATGTGTTCAATTCCCAAATTGGTCCAAAGAGTTACCTTTAAATCTCTGAAAATAACTTCTCATTCTCATTACAGGTAATTCTCTAAGGCCAGTTAATTTCTTGTCTCTCTATCCTATATTTAACTTTGGTAGTGTTAACAATTCACCTATTATAAATCCACTTCACTTACCAAAAAACGCATGTATCATATAATCTTGTGGGAGTGCTTGTGAATCAGTGACTGTTATTTTTCTTGGAATGTTTTGTCATGCCAGGTAAATACTCTGTCATAATGTCTGTTAAGCCTGATAAGTACAAATTATTCAATAAAAGTCAGAGTAACCTAAGTTGTAGGACAACATGATACTTTGGGATAATTATGATCAACCCTATTCTAAATATTATAATGATTTTACCATGAATTATTTTTCTATCATTCTTGGAAACGTGTGTTTTGATTACTTTAAAATGACCATTTAAAAGATGGCTATTTTATAACATTTAGGGTAACACGAATCGGCACTAAAGATCCTCTAGAATAAAAATTTTAGGCCATAAGTCATTTTTGTGGGAGCAGTTCAATGATAATGATAGCATTAAAAGGAAATTCATCTTGAGAGTGTCAAGTCTGCAGGTGTATGACAGGCTGACTAGAGGTTATGATAGCTTTGGAGTGGCAATTCATGCAAAGGCTTCAATCAGCTCAAAACATACACCAGCCACAAGTCAGTGCTGCGGCTTCAAAATAACTCAGAAAACAGAAAAACCTTCACTCTTCAGAGGTTTTACTTGTACGTGAAAGTAGACCCAAAAATGTCCTTTAAAAAGACATATAGGTATTCTCAGAAACCCTCTTCAGGAAGAGATTATTTAAATAAAATAAAGTACATATTCTAAAAGACAGGTAATAAAAAGTTCAAAAATTACAAGGAAAACCAATAATTCCATCACTTAGAATATTCTTAGAAATTCATTAAGATAATAAAATTTTAAAAAGGAAGCTTTAATATCTTAGCATTGGACTCAGTAAGATTTATCTAAAATTTATTGAATAAGTGATCACAAGTTTTAATAATTGAACCTAAAATATGTGCTAGATTTATGATCTATGTTTTCTAAATTTCTTAATGAACATATATCTGTTGTGGTGGTGGTACAGCAAGCAGCCAGTATTCCAACTCAACTGATTAATGAGAATATACAGTGCCCTGGTGTAACAGGCTAAGCCAACATCAGGAACTCAAGGTTTCTGTAGTTAAAGATCTCACAGACTGAGAATGGATTCTACAGTTCCAAGGGTCACACGCCAGAATGGATAACACATAGCAAACAGCGAGCTGCAGCGAGGGATAATGAGATGTCTGTTTCTGTATGAGGCTTACTAAACACTGGAACACAGATCTTAGATGCCAATTATTTCGTGTCAACTCATCTCATGTTGTCCAGAAAACTGTTACGCGCCTATTCAAAGTAGAAACACCCTCTCTCTGATATGAGAGACCCAGATCACAGCTCTCATGGAACTTAAAACAAAAAACAAAGTGAAACGGGTGGGTATGGCCAGGAGGGAGGGAGGGAGCGGTGAGTAGGGAGAGGGACAAAAGGAGAGCGGGAAAGTCCTTGTCACCTTGGCAAGATACGTATGTGCACAAAACTTCATTGTAAACCTTAAATTTTGCGCTTATACATATCAATAAAATGGGGGAAAAACAGAAATACCCACAAAGCAAGGACCTTTCCAGATTAGGTGAACCATGAGGCCTGAGGAAGAAGAGCAGACTGAGCAGAATGAGATTCTACACAAGAGGTGGGAGGAGAGAATTTCATCAAATGTTTTGTGGGCATCCAACCCATCTACCATACTCAACATTTATTTTAGTTTTCAGTACTGGGGACTAGGACCTGGGCCTTCGTGCTCAGCTATAACCCCAGTCTATTTTCTTTAAGAGAGAGAGAGCATCACTAATTCACTAAGTTGCTCAGGCAGAGCATCTCTACTGGAGGATTTTGGTGTCCTATAGAACCAATGCTTGCTCTTTGGATATTTTTCTTCTAATTTTACACTTTTAAGATATATTATATCATAGAAATGCAAAAATATATACCACTTTGAAAGATAATTTGACAGTTTTTACAAAAGTAGATATATGCTTAGCATACCATCCAGCACTCTTACTGCATGAGGGAGTATGGGAGTCCACAGAAAAAGACAGCCCATGAGTGTTCAGAGCGGCTTCATTTGCAATTGAGAAAACTTGGAAACGACCAAAGTGTCTATCCATTGGTGAATGGATAAACAGACCGTGGCATATTAACCAGCACTATGAAATACTGGCATTGAATCGTAAAAAGAAGGACTTATAAATGGATAATGCTAAGTAAAAGGCACCCACTTGAAAAGTTTAAGTGTGCCACGATTCCAACTATATGAAAAACTATGGACTCTGTGGAAAAAAAGATCTATGGCTATGAACCTAAGACTTACCTAGAGGACAGAATATTTATAAAAATTAAGTCACACAGAGATACATTTTAAATATCCGGCTTCGTCAGCAGAGACAACTCCAAATTGCAAACAGGAAGTTCTATCATGTAGTACGCTGCTAAAGCAAGTGAAAGCCATTCTTTAAAACTGATATAGGAAGTGAAACTGTAAAATGTTGGTTAAAATTATTTCTTAGATGGAGTGAATCCGTAGATGAGTTCAGCTTTCTAACCACACAAGCGTCAGAACACAGAAAGTAAGTTCATCCACCTGCTTCTCCTAGGAGAGCAGCTCTTTCTTCTTCTCCTGTTCCTAGCAGCCTGAGGGCTTTATGCAAATTGTGTTTGCCAACTTTACAAAGCTAATTCCTTGTTATTGACTCAAGAACATATTACTGAAGGCTGCACGAAAGTTCTTTGAAGAGAGGGCCCTTCCTTAGCAATGATGCAGAACACATTACTTCACCACATCTGATTTCTCCCCAACACACAATTTAGTGAACGATGATATATGATTGTATCAAATAACTATTTCTAAAAGCTAGATGAGAAATGAATGGGAGCAGGATTTGGGGGAGCTGAATACACACGACAGAGTCAGGGAGGCGTTGAGGTGACACTTTAACAGACAGGCAGTGTAGCACCTTGGGCATGAAGCCGCACATACAGAAGGAACATTTAGAAGGTTTACCAAACACCTATGACCTATTTGGTCTCTAAGGATTTAGAAAAGAAATTTAGAGCTTTGCATTTGTCTTTTCAATTTTTGGCTACATGACAAGAATTGATTTTTGTCTGCAAATATGTAATAAAATGAATCAAAAATAAAAAGGGAACAAGTTAAAAAAGACTATGAGGAAGAAATTGTTTTTAAACCTTGATAGATACAGGCTTGTGTATTTAGACTATTGTTTCTTGGTCAGATTCATTTGCATATAAATATTACATCAAGGTTATTCATTAAATTCAGATCAGATCCTCATTTATAATTTTTCACCACCTGGATTTAGAGGAAACAAAAGGAACACCTATAACCCATGTGTTGGGCCGATTTGCAATTTCTGGTATTCCTATTACTAAATATTTTATAGCCATTCATCAAAATCACAAACTGACCTTGATTCAAAACTGTAACTTAGTAACCATCTCTTCTGAATGATCTTAAGAAACTTTTTAGTGAAGTTCTTATGAGGTTGATTTGATCGCTATGTTTTCAATCATTCCTGGTCAAATTATCTTGCATATAATGTTATTTGTCACTTTGTTTTGACATATTCTTTCCCATCACACTTAGTAACTGAATTTGTTTCTTCTCATGAACTCAATAAAAAATAAGGTGTATTTTCAATTTTTACCCTGATATGTCAAATGCATTTTAAAAGCTTAGAGTGATTATCCTGGGTTTTATATTTAGGGAGTAATAGTTCTAAATATTTTATTGCAAAGTTGTCCCTTTTAAAATCTTTCAACTGAAAACAATTCATGGTATATTTAACCAAATTGATTGATTTAACTAATCTACAGTGATTAATTATAAATATTGAATTAAATGCAAATATAAAATTATTTCTATCAAGAACAATATAAATACATTTTCATGATTAATGATTTGATTATAAAAATATAAATTATATGCCACTATATATAATATAGAAATACAGTGAATATAAAGTACTTTAAGTAGAAATATTGAAAACACATTTATTTGTGAATATCTGTAAATTTTAATGTTTGTTACTATGAAATTATGGGTTTACACTATATTAAGAAAGTTTTATACATTTATTTATATTGTTTCAAGGGTATGTATAAGGTGCAACTTAGAGACAGAGCTCTCGCCTAGCATGTGTAAGGTCCAGAGTTCGATCCCCAGCATCATCAAAACTAAGGCAAGCATCATACATACAAAAGAACACAAAAGCATTCTGTAAACTTCTAAAAGGAAGAACTCATATCACATAAATTTAATGTATTGCTAACTTTTGTGTAGTTTTTCTCCTAGCTCTAAAATATATTTCTGCTGCTGCTGAGGTGTTACAAGCCACATTTCCATCCAACCAAAACTGTGGTACTTTGGGTCCTTTTCTATTTCCATAAACACATTCTTTTGGCCTGTGTGTATTTTCTGTGAGAGAGATTCACCCTAGCTCTTCTGAGGAGCTAAATAAGCCAAAAAGAGTAGGTATATATATCAATAAAATGTGGGAGGAAAAAAGAAAAAAGAGTAGATATAATAAACATGCTATTAAATATAAAACTTTTTCATTCCTCTAAGCAAAGTTTTCATGCAAATAAGAAAATGTTTAAAATGCATGAGATTGTACCTGCATAGCTTGCCTCAGTTTAATTCCTAGCACCCAAGAAAGTAAATAACTATTAAAAATATATGTATATTTAATGAGAATATAGTAGGATGTGTTACAAAGAATTGCAATGTAAAATAGAATGGATAAACATGCTCTAAGCATTCTGTATTCATCAAATAGTAGAGGATTCTTTGAGGATAAGTTTAGACATGTGGAAAAGACATATGACAAACCCCAAGAGCAGCCATTAAAAAAATAAATCAAGTGCAGTTCTAAGTAAGGGTGGAGGTGAAATACGAGGTTACTATTATCAAAATGAACAAAAAAGCAAGATTCAACTGTGTTTAAAAGAAATCTGCCTTAAATTTTAAGATACACATGTATTCAAAATAAAGGAGTGGCAAAAGCTGTATCACGCTAAAAGTAGTCAAAAAAAAAAAAAAAGAAAACCTGGGTAGATAACATAAGACAAATTAGATTTCAGATAGAAAATATTGGGGGGGATAAATACAGAAATTTAAAATGATAAAGAGATGAATTCAATAGGAAGATACAATCTTAAGTGTGCACAAATGTAAAAAATTTGACAAGTTACCAAAATGAAGAAACCACAGAGAACTGAAAAGTAAAGTATCTGCCCTCTCAATTGTTGTAGTCCAAAGGAAGCAAAGTAAAACCAAATTTGATGTAATGTTCTCATTTTTATATTCAAACAACATCCATAGCTACTACAACAAATTTTCAGTCACTCAGTTACTCCCACTACTGTCTGTTACCAAATTTGCCAGATGAATGGTTATAATGTTGATACCTGAAACAGAATCCCTGTTCCCCAAGAACTTCCTACGTGGTGAGGAAGCTTGCACCCCTAGGCGGGAGGTACTATTTTGCAAATCTTAAGTTGAACACAAAACAGAAGAGTAAATTTGGCAGAATTATCCTTTTTCTAATTTTCCTTATGAAAAAAAAATTCAGTACAGAAGCGTTTAAACTCATTGGATATGTAATCTAAACATTAAAAAGCATTGTTTTTAAAAATATTTTACTTTCCTAGTTATTATCTTTAGTGCATTGGTATGTCAACTCCAGGTACTAAAATATCTCTAAATTAACACATATTCTGAATTAAAATATTACATAAAAACCAAGCTAAAAATTAACTTATTCATAGTGTCTTAAAATTCAGCTCATATTCAAATTGGTCTGATTGGCTTAACATTTTCCTTCACAGCTGTTTTCATTAAACAAAGATGGAATCAACTTTCAAGATGGAATTTGTCATTGTACCTTGTTATTTGAGAACAGCCCCTGCATGCATATGAGCACAAGTCCCTTTACTCTTGGTGTTGAGACTGTTATGTTTTTAAAGGCCATCTTCCACTGTTTTTCTAACTGTCCACAGTGTTAATATACTGTTATCATCTACAGTACCTGAACTGGAATCTTGGTACAAAATTGCTTTAATATTTTTATTCAGAATAAATGCCAGAGAAACAGAATGCTGCATATTGTACGAAACCACAAGGCGCAGCGCGAATTATATTGTTTTGATTTGTTAAAGGCATTGAATAATGTTGCAAAGAGCAATGGGGTATGTGTGTTCTAGGGAAGAACAGAACATGGAAATAAAAAAGAATACATGAAAGTAAAGAAGCTTGTTAGTCACAGGAAGCTAAGATCCCAGAGGCGCTCCCAGGGGGCAGTGAGAGGTCAGGGACACCTGGGTGCTCAACCAGCGCATGAAGAGAGACTATGGGCATGAACCAAGAGAGCTAGGTCTTTCTACGGTCAACGGATTAAACTCCTAGTCTTCCTGTAGGAGTTACGGACACTCTGCTTACAACCAAAACACGGATGTACCTGAGACCATCATGTTTAGGGAAATGAGTCGGACACAGCAGGTCAAATATTGCAAGGTTTCCATAATATCAGAAACTCAAAATATAAATAAATGAAAGAGCAAAACAAGAGTGGAAGTAGAAAACAGGGACAGAGGCTCTGGAGAAGGGCCGTACAAAGAGGGGGCGAGGAGAGGCTGGGAAGGAGAAACGGAAGTAGGAATGACAAAGCTGTGACATGAGTGACCGATCCTCAAGTTGAATGTAAGTGTTATGTATGGCAAACACATGCTGGTAAAAAGAATAATTTTCAGAGAAAAAAATAAAAAGAGAAAAAACAGTATCAATATCACAATAAAGATTATTTTTCCCATTTTATTGGTACATAATGCTTACATTGAACTCAAGCATTTTGTGCACATATATATCGTGTCGAAATTACAAAGCCTCCTCCTCTCCCTTGTTGACCCTCCCCACACACCCCTTCCTCATCAGTTCCCACTATCCACCCCTCATCTAGTTCAACAAAATGACTGTATTCTGGACTTCTCAGATTAGAGAAACCATGTGATATTAACCTCCTGTGTTTGACTCACTTCACTGAGCATGACAGCCTCAAGATGCAGCAACAGAACTATGTGTCTGTATAGACAAGTGGTATTCCACTGCGTGTACCTACATGTACCTCAACTCATGTGTCATTGGTCTGTTGATGTGGCACTTTGATGTCTTCCACATCTTAGCAATTGCTAGTGTGCTGTCATACACACGAGTACACATGTATCATTTTTATACGGTGCGTTTAACTCTGAGGATGCAGGGACAAACTCAGATACCCTCAGCTACCTAATCTTTGACAAAGGAGCCAAAAGCATATACTTGAAAAAGGACAGCCACTTCAACAAACGATGCTGGGGAAAAAAATCTTTAAAAAATAGGTGTAGACAAGGACTTTCTTAATAAGACAACCCAAGGTGAAAAGAATAGCCTCCAGAATCAACAAACGGGATTATTTCAAATTAAAAAGTTTCTGCACAGCACAGGAAAGTATCAATACGATAAAGAGAGAATTAACAGAATGGGAAAAAATATTCACCCCCTGTATCTCAGGTAAGAGGGTAATAATTGGAATACACAACAAACTGAAGAAAAGCTGACCCTTCAAATTCAAAGACCTGACCTAGTCTCAAAATAAAATATGACAAAAAGGACTGGGAATGTAGTTCAATGGGAAGGCTCAGGACTCAATCGCTACTGCAAACCAAAATGCAGTAGCAACTTCTGCTCCTGACTGGCTGTTGACTTAGGGTTGGTGTAGTGACCAGCCATGGAGTCAGCTGGTCGGAGGTCAGTAAGGACAGGGACAAGAAGGCTGTATCACAACTATGGGGCGTATGAAGGAAAGCTTCAGCAAGAGGGAGGAGCCAAGGCACGACTGGGCTGTCAATCATTTATGTCAAGCCAGAAACGGGTGCTTAGGCGACAACTGTTTCACAGAAATTTATGGCACAAAATTGTGCTTATACCTATGCTTAGAGCCTGGTGATGGACGTTTAGTCACCGCCTTCTGAACTAGAAAGCAGCTCTCCACCCTCCCATCTCCTGCAGGGGCTCCTTCCCATCCCCAAGCTCCCCCGCAGAGGGTGAGGCCTATAGTTTTTGTTTTATTCTTACGCTGCAGATCTCACATCCTGTCTGTTCCCTGAAAGCCACAGGAGTGAGGTACTTTCTATCACCACGACCCCTGCCCTCTGTGAAAAGGTGACCAACTACCCATCCAGGAAGTCCAGGATGTCCATAGCCCTGAGAGTCTTGGGTCATCACATCCAGTTCTCCCCGCACTGGAGAATCAGGCTGAAAAGTAAGAATCACAAGGACTGTGGTCCAATCCGAGCTCAGTGCCACTGGGCCACTGAAGTCAGGCTGCTTATACAGCCATCTAGAAGCGTCTTCGGACTCCTATCTGCTTTAGTTCTTCGCACCAGAACGGAGCAGCTAACTCCATAGTTCTTCTTTGTGTTCTCCTCTGTGCAGTGCTCCAGCCGGTGCTCTCGGCATCTAATATCTTTTGCTTATAGGTCACCAGATCACTCTTCTCAGGTCAACTTCAATTCACCATGTTTATGCATGTTGATCTGGGTTCAAATTCTAATGATGCTGCTTATTTACCATGAGTTTGGAGAAATTCCTAACTTCTCTGAATTTCTGTTCTTTAAGAAAAGTGGAAATAGTTATTTTTGTCACAGGGTTTTTGTAAGGTCAACTGTAACACAGCACATAAATCACTTAGCTCCATGCCAGGCACGTGAGATATGTCAGCAATATTACTGGCTTTTTTTTTCCACAAATGATATTTTCTGTAGTGATCGCTTAGCTGCTCCCAAGACTTCACATACTCTTAGCTACCACATCCTGTTTTTTTTCCACATTTCTGACGTCATACGTTGTCTAATTCTGAGCAAATTAAACTTCCGCTAGAACTGAAAGTAACGCTCAATTTCTTAAAAGCCAATCACTCGGTGGTGTGTTATTTTCAGCCCCACTTAGAAAAAAAGGCTCAAGTAATTGAGCATGGCCTTATAGATATACTTTTGTGGCTTCCAGCAAGGTCTCGAAGCTGTCAGTCATGGTCTAGTACAACAGCAAGATGGCTCTCTGGAGACATTACACAAAGCAAATCTTTTAATATTTTATCAACTTCTGTTGATAGGAGGCACTTGAGCTTAGTGAGTCTTTTTTAATACTTCCTTTCATTTATTCTTGAGAAGCTTTTATCTCTGTTTATTGATTGTTACCTTCTAAATTTTTACTTAACATTGGTAAACAGAGAAATATGATTAAGTTTTTTGATTTAAATTTTTCAGTAGAAAATCAAACTGACTTTTACAAATTTAATGCAGTGATCTTCTGATAGACGTTTTTAGTCTACATTTGTATCAACTCCTTTGTTATGCTGGTTCTCTGAAGACTGACTCTCCAGTGAGGAAGAAATTAGAATCGCAACAAACACAACTCTTGCAAAATTCTTTTTAAGGCTGTTTTCTGTGGAGCAATACACAAAGGGCCACATGCCAAGGATCAATCATAAACTTCAAAAAGAGAGAAAATAACAGTTACAAATATATATACAGGGACTATTTATGCTGGAAAATGACTGAACTTTGCTTGTGCTTCTTCCTCTTCGTACAAAACCCCAAATAACGTCCAATTGTCACAAGAGAAATTTGCTAAGTAGGTGGAAAAATTATTCAAAAGCCACATTTAGCTTACAGTCAGAAACTTGCTGATTTAAATATTTTCCATATTAGCAGCTGTTGAAAGAGCAGAGTAAGAAACAGCAGAGCTAACAAAAGTTCATTAGACTCAATAAACTCAAGAAACTTCCCAGGAAGCTGTCACTGCGGAGGCCATTATGACCTATTCCAGGACTGTGGAGTTAACTGTCTTGCTGTGGTGCTCTCCCGACCTTCATAACCAGAAGCTAAGCAGTCCTTTTTTAGATTGGGGGAGGGCTGAGACCAAAGGGCCTACTTTGAGCTCTTATCATTGTGTGTCTGCCTTAACAAAGATACTAGGTAATTCTGTCCTAGTACACGAAATTGGGAAATTTTAAATTAATTCTGATGACAAGAATAGGCATTCACAAAACTTAAAAAAAAAAATGTGGTGACCCTCTGGAAAGACAGGAACTCTCTCTAAGTTGATTTTTCCATACTTCCTCTCATGGTGAGTGTCCTAATGTATTGAAGATCAAAGTGACAGTATGGGCCTATAAGGAGAGAGGAAAGAGGCCATGACTTTCCTCTACACTCCATTTAAGCCACTGGAGCAAAAAATATGCCTGAAACTGGTCAATTTTCTTTTCCTTTTTAAGGATGTGATATTTTTCATTTGTTTTTTTTCCCTCATAATTACTATTGTCAGCAGTATATGTTTGTGATAATTGTATTTATCATGGGGAAATGGTGCATATACATACTGCTTCTAAATCATCCTTACTTCCCCTTCACATCTCCACTCTTCCATTCCCCCATCCTCAGTCCTCCTCAAGCTAACTACTGGAATATACTGCACTAAATGACTTTTAAATCTATACCCCTTGGAAACTTTTTGAATGAGAAGCTAATGTGGCAAGAGATTAGGAGTCCTGGCTGAATGTCATTCATAACAGGAGATTCTATCAACTTGCATGCAATGGTGGTACTTATGGGGATCATATACAAAAAGAGACTTTTTCTAAAGCAGTGTTTCTCAAGCCCTCCACATTGGTTGTAATTTAGAGTCTTTGATAAAGGAGCCAAACATATATATTGAAAAAAGGATAGTATGCCCTACAAATAGTGCTGGAAATATTGGGTATTCATATATAGAAAAATAAATCCAAGACACACAACTCTCATCATGTACCAAATTTAAATCAAAGTGGATCAAAGACTTAGTTATTCAAATTGAAACACTATACTTTCCAGAAGACAAAGTCAGCAAAAATCTAAAGGATTTAGGTATAGGCATGGACTTTCCTAATAAAACACCCAAATCTAAAGAAATAGCTCCAGAAGCAAAAACAGGGATTATTTCTAAGTAAAAAGTTTCTGCAGAGCAAAGGAAATTATCAACAGAGTAAAGAGAGAACTGATAGAATGGGAAAACATTCACTACCTATACCTCAGATAGGTGGCTAATAATTAGAATATGCAAGAAACTGAAGAAAAACAAACCTTTCAAATTCAAAGACCTACCTGGTTTAAAAAATGGGCAATGGAAGTGAACAGGCAGTTCTCAGATGAAGTCCAAATGGTCAGCAAGTACATGAAAAGATGCTCAACATCCTTAGCCATTAAGAGATGCAAACCAAAACATCACTAAGGTATCATGTAACCCCAGAGAGAATGGCTTATATCAAGAACTCGAACAGCAATCAATGCTGCCAAGGCGATGGGGCAAGGGAAAGGAAGCCTCTTACATTGCTGGTAGGAATATAAACCAGTTAAAATCACTATGGAAGGCAATACAGAAATTTCTCAAGAGGCTGAAAATAAATATTCCCTCTGATGCAGTGATGCCTAATGTGGGAATCTTTGCAAAAGAGTTAAAAGCATCATATTAAAGAGACACATGTATACCCATGTTCATAGCAGCACAGCTACCATAGCTAAAATGTGGAAGACACCAAAATACCCATCAATAGAGCAATGGATTCATAAATTGTGGTATTTGTACACAACGGAGTATTACTTGTTTATAAAGACAAATAGTTTTGATGCTTTTGTAGGTTAATGGATGCAACTTGAGCCCATCATGTCCAGTGAAGTGCATCAGACATAGTAAATATCACAGAGCTTCTCAAATATGAGAAATTCAGAATACAGCCATTTTGTAGAACTAAATGGGGGATGCAGCAAAAACTCATGTGGAGGAGGAAGACTATGAGAGGACCAAAAAGGGGGAGGGGTAAGGGTTTGTAATTTTGATGTGATATAGGTGTGCACAAAATTTTCAAGTTCAATGTAAAAATTATGTAACACACATATACATATCAATAAAAAGAGGGGAAAGACTAAAAAAAAAGAATTGCCTTTGGAGAATTTAAAAATCTTAATTCCCAGGAAACATTCAAGAAGAATTCAATTGGAATCTCAAAATATGAATACATTAGTTTTTCTAAAAGATTCCTTCAGGTACATATTGTATACAGCCAACATCAGGAACAACTGCACTGAGATATGATCATTCAGTCACTATTGATCTAGTTTCAGCGCCTGAAAGCTTATAAATGCAGGCACGCAAGTGTTCATAAATCACTTACAGTTGTCAAGTATTTATTACTGAGAGGTTAAACATAACTTAGACACAACACTTATCTGTGCCATAGCACACACATGCATGTACTTATGTGGTCCAATAGAAATAATGCACTTAGCCACCAGAACTGAGCTCTCGAGGGCATCCTTCACTAGAAGTAATCAGGCCTCCTTAGAGAACAGGCTGACTAGGACAAAGAAATTATGAAATACACCTTACTATACCCTCATAAAAGAAAGTGCTTACGCAATCGTACAACTATGTCAAAAATACAGAGAAGTTGGGTTGAATCTCCTTTTGGCCAAATGTGTGGAAATTTTGGCACCAAAATGGATATTCTTACGAATCAAAACAAAAGAACTAATAGATCAAAGTTTTAGTAAACTGGACATCATCGTGTTAAGTGAAATAAACCAGACTCTGAAAGTTAAATTTTGCATATTTTCCTTTTATGATAGAAAATTAAAATATAAATGAAGAAATATGGAAGAGATGACAGAAAACTGTCACAAGGGAGACTTTGAGAGGTGGGAAGTGGTCAGGAAGAGGTCAGCGAGAAGGGGGTTCAAAAACAAACAAGAATGTCGTATCCGTGTACCAATTTCCCAAAACAGATTTCACCATTCTGCATTTCTAACATGTACTAATTAAAATAGTCTTCGTAAATAATGAGCTCTTTACACAGCCTCAAAATATCGCTTCACAGAATTCTTACTCATTACAAAACTAAAAGGAGTAGCTGTACCCTGAAATCTGCCAGGTGTGACCTTACGTACACAATCAAAGTCAGCATTACAAGTAATAGGACGAATCAAAATCGCACAATACCCCTTACAAACAGTCTCGTATCTTCCTTATTCCTTCCTTGTGTGCAAAACTGGACGCTAATTAATAAGAACATCCGACAAGCTGAAATTCAGGGCTTGCCTACAAAATAGCAGGCTTATTATCTGCAAAGGTGCCAAAGTCACAAAAGTCAGGGAAAGTGATGTTACTCAGAACGTTCCAGATTGTTGATCCAGTAGAAGATAATGAATTTTATACTCTCTGTAAAACATTGTAATCATAAAATGATTCTTAAAACCAAAGCATTTAATTAACTTTTAAATTATTTTTAAGGACATACCTATCATCTTTGTAAGTCAGAATTTTTGGTAGACAAGCCAAATATTTTTATTACCAAAAAATTACATGGCCACAATATATCTATAATTAAAGCCAAAATGAATCATTTTCTTTTAGAAACACAATACTTATTGTTTCTTGTTATATATTGTGAAGAAGGAACTATTACAGCTATTTTGCTGTTATTGCATGTCATTACGTTACTGTTTCCACACAGCTAAAGTAATCTAACTAACCAAAAAGTGTTATTTCATTAACAACTGCAGTTATATAATTAGCTCCAAATCTTTAATCATAGAAAATTTAATTTTTAAAAAAGTATTTTTCAAGATGAAAACAATTATTTATCATAAACATACTAATAAAAATAATAATTATGGGGAAATTTTAAAATATGTTTATCAATATTGATTTATTTGTACTCAATCTTGGTAACTTCAACTTTTATCCATTAGAAATGTCAGACTATAACTGAAGAGGGAAATGCTCTGAGTCCTTACATTGCCAAGTATTCAAATTATTTCAGTGAGGTTCAGTGATATTTTAAACAAAAATAGGATTTATAGCCGTTCTCCATTCTGTTATGCAGTTCCTAAACATCGTGGTTTAAAAGTGAGCACTGTTTTCAAAATGAAAAATGGTACAAGGGTGTGAACAATTATTTGTCATCACGAAAGATAAGCTGCTGGAATCTGGTATCTTTGCTCTGGCTCTCCTGGACCACACATAACCCCTCTGGGCTGCCTCGTGGAGCACCTAAAAGCATTTAGCCCACTAGTTCAGGCAACCTATATGTCAAGCAGAAAAAATAAAACCACCCTTCTCAGGTTTGTGTTTCCCCAGAGGAAGAAAACAGTTTGAAGCAATCTGTCAAAAGCTGGAGTGGTACTTTAATGGGCAATTTACTTTAAATGGCTGCAGTTATTGAAGAACAAAGGCCAAAAGCCTGAGATAAAAAAAAAAAAAAATCCTTTCCAATTGGTTTTACTCTGATAGGTTTAATTCTCAAAGATTAACTAAGGATGCCCAATTTTTATCCTTGCTGTCAGTCTAAAACCAATAAATACAGGAGTCAAAACTTCTGAGTTTGGTGAGAGAAGGGAGTCTTCATTTTTCATAAGTGAAGTGTAACTAATTCCTTAAAATTGACAACAATGTTAAGACAACTGTGTTGGTCAGCTTTCCATCACTACAAAAAATACCCCAGGAAGTCAACTTATAAAGAGAAAAGGTTTATTGTGAGTCACAGTTTGGTAGGTCACTGTTTGCACCTGACTGGTCACATGGCTTTAGGTCTGTAGTGACAAAGCACATATTGGTAGGAGTGCATAGCAGGGAAAACCGTGCCACCAGAACACAAAGGAGTGAGGATGGACTGAGATTCCCACAATCCTCCAGTGCACGACCCAGCACTTGAAGACCTCCCAGTGTGACCTCATGTCTTAAAAGGTTCCACTGCTTCCCAATAGACTTTTCTGGGGCCATTTCTCTAACAGATTTGGTCCTTTGGGGGGACACTCAAAAGCCAAAATATAGGAACACCTGAGATAAGTAAATCCTACAAAAATGACAGAGGCAACAACTAATTATAAACCTCCTATAACCAGAGTTCTTAAAAAAGCATAAAATTTTAATAGTATATTTTTATGTGCATATATACAAGTATATATTTTACTTATAACATAATGATCAAATTAACAGCTGTCAAGTTGAAATTTTGACATGGTAAAATGCAAGAATTGTTCTATTTTACACCTCAAGCTTGTCTATAAATTTAATATAATCCATAATGGCCATGACAGTGATTTTAAGAAATGCCCCCTAAGATAAACTTTGTATTTCCCTGCTACTGCTAATTCCATTCTAATGTTAATACCATTTAAAATTTTACTGAAAGCAGAACTACTATGATTCTGTCGATATTTATCTCCCATCTTCAAATATCTTGGTTTAAAATTTAACTCTAACTACAGGAAGAACCAAAAAAGTGCCCAGTATAAGCATGTGTACTTTCCTGAAGATGGCCAGGTTACATTGCTCAGTGTCAATGGTTTGGCTGATGCTGAGGAAGGGGCCAACTGTCCTAGCAACAAAGATGATAAAGAGAAAAAACAAAAGAATGAAGGAAGGAAAGACAGAATGCAGTGGCTTTTTTAAAGTCTATAATGTAATAGGTTAAGACAGTTTGAAATCTCTGCTTTCTATGCAAGTCTTCAATTGTGTTGCCATTTTATATTTTTACAATAAAAATTCTATTCCTTACACCTATTAGATTATCTGAGAATCAAATGGCAGTTCACACAAATCGACAGAGTATCGGTTCTCATTCCTAATAATTTATGGTCGCTTGTAAGGACCTGTAAGGCTATGAACGGTAACTAGACCTAACAAGTTAACAATAGCTTACATGAACAGTCTATGAATTACATGTTTAATAGCCGTGTAACAACAGGGAAAGACAAAATTTGATCTGTACCACCAACTTTTATGTCCAACATAGCAACACATAAGAACTTACACTTTACAATTTTATTTTTCTATACCTTCGGCAAAGAAATGAACACAGTGAGAGCTTGGAAAGCCTCCATTTCAAAATGAAACCTTTCTATTCAATAAACAGGATTTTGTTCAGTTTAGAAAGGAATGAACTACTATTAATACAACACAACAGATCTTAAATAATTTGCTGAGTGACAGATGTCAGACAGAAGAATATATTCTGTATGATTCATTTATGCAAAGTTCTACTTTAGTGAATCACATCAGGGTTTGGACGAGGACAGAGAATGTTATGGAGGAAGGTCATAGATAAGTTCTCAGATGGGTATTATCTTAATTGTGACAACAATTTTAGTCATGTGTTCATATGTCCAATTTAGTATAAGTCACACTGATATGGGTAACCATCCTTCAATAATGTTGTTAAATAAAAAATATGAACTTAATGTGAACTAAAAAGCCTTTCTACTGATCAAACACCATCCACAATCACTCTTCCTTATGTATTCATATTGATATTGGACTGAGGGCCTTGTGCATGTTCAGACCACACTCTGTCCTGAGGTTCCTTCTGCCTTCTTTTCTTTTAATAAATACCATTAGCAGTAATCTCAAGCCATATGTTTTGACATTTTAATTTCGATTTTAAATAACATAATTTTTCAAAATATGCACATATTCCTTTGTTAAAATCTCTGTAAAACATGAGTTATAAAAGAATTTCAAATTCTAAAGCAGACATCTTACAAATGTACCTCAAACAAGTTTGTTTTGAGCACCGGGTTGCTTATTTTTGACAGTTTTAAATTCTGTTGTATGTGCTTACAGTCTGATGCTGTGTAACTCACCTTTGGGTAGTAATCCATCAAGCATAATAGAAGATGCTATCAGCACCTCTTGCCGTGGTCTTAACTACATTTCTCCTGGGATATTTTTTTCTCACATGAAAACTGACAAAACAATTATAAAATGGTGCTATAGATTAGTTTTTAGGCTTTAAAAGTTTTGAATATATTTATTCCAACAGCACATGTGCATTCCATGATGACAAACTAGATGCTTACCAATTTTCCTATCAATTTTTTTCTTAACTTCAGTATATTATATGAGGCCAAACCCATTTTTTATTATAGGAGACAGTTGTCGCTGGAGTGATAAATTATTTGAAAGAATCACTTCCCCTAGCATGGTACTAAACCCTACATCATTCTTTATGCTCTGAAAATAGTCAGTCCAGCTAATACAACATTTATCTACTTTTCTTGGTATATCTCTACTGACAAATTGTTTCAAATTATGTTTAAGTCTCAATATATTTTCCAATGGTTTTTTTAATCCTGTTTTATTTCTTCCCTGTTCACCTAATAAATTTTATTAGTCTTGATCTGCACTTAAATGCATAATTATCTTGATTGATTTTTAATTTCTTTTATAAAATTTCCTTCAAAAATTCAAATCTCACTTTTAAACTGATATAATCAAAAGCAAGTGCCTTCGTCAGCAGCATCTTACATGAATTTGCCAGCAAGTTTATTTTTCTCTGATGTATGGCAAGACGATTAAGCATGTAAGAATGAGATGGTCTAGAAGCAAAGATGTAGAACAAGAGCTTTCATTCCCTGACGATGGGAAGGCAAAATGGTGAGGCCACAGTGGAAGACAGCTTAACAGTGTCTTGCAATCTGAACATAATCTTGGCACATAATCCATCATTCATGCTCTCAGGTATTCACATCAAAGAGTGGGAAATGGATCCCTACCTGAATACCTAGCATGGCTTTAAAATAGCTGTGCTCATAACTACATTCAGGTGCAGGCTTTCTCTGTTGGGATTCCTACTATTATTTCAACCCTAGAACTCTCTACTGACATGGAGGTCATCAACACTCAGCCAATAAACACTGATTGCAAAGTTTCTGATATTGTGTATGTTGGGGATATAATAGTGAATAAAAAAATTCACAAAGCTCTCAGTAGACTGAAGAAAATACAAGACAAAAAATATTATAAGAGTTAAAACTAACAACACCATGGGTCTATATGCAGGGTGTTTGGAGAACATATGTCAGGAGATGGACCGTGCAGCGTCAATGATGATCAACCTTGCTGTTCAAGTACAGACTCCTGTTTCCAAGGCCCAACAGGATTGACATAACCAGTGAGGTATTAAAGATGCAGGATCTCAGGGCTCATTCCAGCCCTGTGACTCAGAATCTGATGTTTTGCAAGATTCCGAGGTTCTTGACATGCACAATGAAATTTGAGACCTTTTCATTGTCTCAAAACTAACTGAAAACCAAAAGAAAACAAAGAGCTAAAAAGAATCAAATTTATTAACTTGAAAATAAGTTTATCAACTTCAAAATAGGATGTAACAATTTCTGTCATTATTTGAAATGCTGAAACTGTTTTCTTGGTATATCAGATTTAATTTTTGTCTGCTGACAAGATATTTCCAAAAGATAAATAAAAATCAAGATGTACTCAATGTTAGTGCCATGAAATTATAGCTTTCTTTTGCCTTACTATAGAGTGTATACCAGAAAATGCTTATATATGACCATAATCTCATTTGAATCTGAATATTGGTTAGAAAAATAAAGTTCTTCAATAGGTAGTAAATTAAAATAAAATGCAGAATGTAAGTTTAACATCCCCAATTTTCAAAATCTCTAATTTCCAAATAACTTTTAAAAGCAAATGCTTTTGTTACAGAATTTTATTATTTCTACAGTTTCCTTGTTGTGTAGGCTAGAAGTGCCCTGCTTACTAGAAAGTAAGGCTTAGAAAAATCTTGGAAAACATTCCCCAAATTTGTGTTTTAAAACATATTAAAATATCACTTAAGCTAACATCGTGATGGGACAACCCACTTGGGACCCCCTCCAAGGTAGTGGGAGCTTTTACCCCTCCATCCTTTGTTTCTAAATAAAAACTTGCTGCCGTATACTTGCCTCCTTCATCTTATTCAACGTTGTGGGACATTAAAAAATACTGTGTTCTCTATTTCATGATGGATAAATAAAAAGTATATATTATCTCAATTTTCTGCACTTATACTATTTTATATTTTCAAATATATGTCAAAGAATCAAATAGGGATCTCAAAATAAATATAAAAGTTGACAAAAAATCAGAAAATTTATCTTGCAAATTCAGCTGTCATTCTTGGGACAATGCTTATCTTCAAATAGATAGGCATATTTAAATTGGATATCATAGAATCTGAAATGAAAACATGTAGTCATTTGTTTTTCATGGCTTTTCTTTAAATCACCTATTGCTTTTAAATTTAACTCATGACTCCCAATGCAACAACTCCTTCTCTAAATAAAACATTTCTAAATTATTTTTACTGACACTTATAAAATCAAGTACAGCAGCCGCAGAATCCCTCCAAATTTTCTAGAACACTCTTATAGTTCTGCTTTTCAGCCAAATAGATGACAAAGTAGGATTCCTAGGCAAGTGCACACAATATTGTCAGAAACAAAATTGCTTTTAAAACTGAAGCAAAAGGCCTCTAACAGCAAAATTGGGGTCAGGCCCTTTAGTATGTACCAGATACATCCACAATAAGTTTAATATGTTCTGTGGTCTGAGAGTAAAAAATAATTGATATCTGATCAATGACGGTGTTGAGAGAACCAAAATTTTTAGGCATTCACAGAAAGAAATCGATATGTAATAAAGTTTTTAACTTACCGGGCATAACAAACAGCACCAAACATAATGGAAACCATGTGGTTGTGGATAGACTTTTCACAGAACATGAAATTTCTAACAAAGGAATTATGTGGTACATTCAATGTCAGAACTAGCTCTGCTTCTCCTCCATTAATGGCTATAAATTAGTGCAGCACAGTTGAGTGATTTGCTTAAATCTAGCAAGTGATTTTCTGTGTAGTAAAAGCATTTTCTTTACAGCTTACTTTTTTGGAATTGTCCTATTTAAAGTGCCACGCAGAACTGAAGTCAGTCCTTACAAGATGAAACGTGATCAACCACAGTTGCCTCATAGCGACACTGTTAGTCCTTACAACACACGCTAGCAACCTGACCATTCCACAGCAACTCAAAAGTCTATTTGAAATGCTTTGCGCTGCACCTGATATTCCACTTTTTTAAGCATAAAATTTGACAGACTTTTATATTGAAAAATAGCATGTGCTGTATATTTTCTCCACTGATACTGTGAACATGTTACTCACAGTTGTGGTATTGATATGTTTGTCGGATATCTAACAGGCGTTGAATAAATAAATGTTGATTTAATCAATAAAGATAAGAATGATTCCACGATCTATAAGCTCAGCAAAGGAAAATGACTCACAGAGGAGCCATGCACAAAACAAAAAGCTACCACACAAATCTCATGTGATTCTGATAAGACACCTGATTGGTACGGTAATAAAGAGCAAGCCAAGAAAAAAAGAAAATAAATACAACTATAAATTATTTTAAGAGACTGGCAAGTCACTGGTAAAAATACAGTAAGGAAATCTAAAATTAATAACAAATTTAATTTTCTAAGAGTGACAGGAGCAATAAAAAGCCCACTTTGTCAGATGCACCAATGAAAAAAATTGAAAAGAATGAATCCATGCACTCCTAGTACGGGCAGGGACTGGGGCCTGTCTGTGCAATGTATCACCTGCGTGCGGTGTGTTCTCTCAATTCCAGGAGCCTTGAGAGAACCGGGAGATGCTCCCACAAAGGTAGACAGAGCATAATGCACAAACGATACTAGCGAAGTCACTTTAAAGAACCTGTACCCCAGAAATACAAATCAAAGGACATTCCTTCCAGCTAGAAGAAATGAGAAGACCTGTGGGAGATACACTAAATGACAAACGAATAACGGATTTTAATAAATATTTTGTCAAAAAAAAAAGATAGCTCTGCCCAACATTGAAGCATAGAAACAGAAGAAAAAAATATATCAATGTACTGTTCTTACTGATGGGTCTTTTTCTTAACTTGAGCAAGGAGGCGGGACAAAAGAGTAAGCTTGAACGTGTTCTTCCTTTCAGCTTTAGTGTTCAAAGGCAGCTCAACAAAACCCTTCCCCACAGGAAACACCTTCACTTAGGTCCCACTGAAATGTGACAAACTTAAAAGCTTAAAATTACCAAGAGGACCCACAGCCTAACTTCCTGGGTGAAGGACACAGACTGAGCACACAGGATGCACTAAGTGGCGTGACCTTGGAGGCCTGGCAGGGTCCCTGTGGCCTGCGCTATGCGTCTGACATAAAATTTTGGCACTTTTTTGCCCTCAGATGCGCAGGTGCATTTGTACTCCAAATGTAAGACCTTTGACTCTCTGTCAGCCTTCTATTTTTTCTCAACTTTAAGTAAGAAGTTTATTCCTAATAGGAAGTGCCTTGATTTTTCTGTTCCTTTTCAAAGGCCAAGATGAAAATTGTAAATCATCTGATACAATTTTGCATTGCTTTGTAGAAAAGACATACACTTTTAAAACACCATTAATCATTTCAGGATATAGAATGATGCCTATATACAACTTTTCTATTGGGAAAATAGGAACTAAACAATAGTGTTGCTATTCTTAAATAAGCAATTTTCATGACTAAAATAATGAGAAAGTTTTAGTGAAAATAAAATTTCCTGAATAGGTCGAAAATACACTAATTACTGCTTGTTTTTATTTTTGAGACAGGCTCTCACTCTGTTGCGCAGGCTGGTCCTGAACTCACTATGGGGCCCACACTGGCTTTGGACTCACGTCAATCCTCCTGTCTCAGACCCCAAATGCTGGGAATATGGCATGAGCTACCATACCGGGTTTATGTCATACTTGGGAATCGAACTCAAGTACTTAGCACTTGACACAGCACTTGCTAGGCAAGTGCTTTAACTCTGAGCCATTCCTCCAGCCCTGTTTTTATTTTACCTATTTTTTTTAATTTGGCAATATTAGTTTAAAACAGAAAATTGGTAGTAAAGATGTCAATTGTCAGGGGAAATTTACATTAAGAAACTCTAACAAAAGCGTTTTCAAATGAACAATTAAATAATGATTATTATAAATACCAAGTTCCATAGACCACGTATAGCATACTTATGAGCTTAGTTTCTAAATTTTATTGCAGTTAATCACCAAAGTACTAAGACTGCATGGATAAATCATAAAATGTATGCAAATAACAAAAACTGAAGGAACTGGCACCTGCTTCTGTGGTTGCGTCCCTTAGATACTTTTCCCTTCTCTTCTTTCCAATTTTGCCAATACACAGTTACAAGTAACCAAAAAGACCAAATGTTAAGTTGCATTGTACTTGCCTATCTCCAGGCCAAAAGATCTATTTATCAACCTACTCATTTGAGTTTTCCTGCTTGCAGCAAAATAACAGTCATTATCATAATCAAGTTATACAGTAGTTCACATAGCTTTCAAAGTACAATTTACTAAGTTTGTGTTTAATTGTATTTTGGAAGATGGTTAAACTAAAAAAATATAAATTTAAACATGCAATCAATAATATATGTGCATATAAAATTTCCTTACAGTTGTTGAGTGCTGATACTTACAGAGAAGAAAGACAAGGTGCAAAACAGAAGGTAAATATATGTTGGATGAAAACAATTAAGCAAGACAATTTTTCATTTTGAGAAGAATATCCCCCTTCCTCTCTAAGTATGTGTTACCCACAAAACAGAGAAGAACTATTTATGATCACAGAGTATAAACATGGAAAAAATATAAATACATTTTAGCTTTCTTTACATGACAGTTATTGGTAATTATTTGTTTATACCTCTCTGACTTTGAAGGTTTTATCATTTAAAATGTGGAAAAGATTTATGTAACTATAGACAAAAGAGAATAAAAAAGATCGTAAGCAAAGATACATAAATTTCTTTCATTCCCTAAGAAAACTGTCATCTCGTCTCTATGAAGTTATGTTTCAGAGACGCCAAGAGAAGAAAACAATTGAGTTTTACAAGAATCCCACATGCATTTGTCCTGAGTTTTTGCTATGACATTTCTGTTGCACACAGAGCTGAAACGTCAGTTTGTATTATGTACTTCTGTAAACACCAATATAGAAAGTGGAACCCTTAAGTCCACCTGCCCGTCAAGTGCCCTTGACAAACTCAGCCCCCTGTCCTGGACCTCATGTTTCCTCAGCAAGATTTAGGACAAGCCCGAGAACATTTGTGCTCTTGGTGGTCTTCCCACAGCTCGGCATGAATAATCCTAACGCTTTCCTTAAAGCAAATCTGGAAATTCACAGAGAACTATATTTAAGACTAGACTCCCAGGAGCTAATATCCCCCCATCTGCACGAGACAACATCCCCTTTCATACGACTACCCATCTTCCACTCTAACATACCTTGAACCTCACCTCTGACAGGAACCTTAAAAATCAGATCCAAGAAAAAGAACTGATGCTTATTAATCTCCCCTAAAAGATCAGCAAAACAAATCCTATTTCCTTGTTTATTTCAGACATGACTGGAAGTAAATTTCTCCCTGATTTAATTCTCCAAAAGCACCACTCCACATCCCACCAGGATTTGATGCAGTTGGCTGTCCTCTCCCGAAACATCTTTTGTTACATATCTCACCGTCTAATGCTTCTTCACAGTTGACTCCTCCTTATTTCCAGATCTTTAGGCGTCAGACTGGCTCAGTCTTCAGGTTAGGCACTTTCACTCTCTGTATTGTCACTGATAGGTAACCTAATGCAGCTTCACAACTTTGATCTGAACATTAATACATTAATGAATGTCTCACCTACATGATCTCAAATTTAGATTTAGATCAAGACCTATATGTGTCACTTTGTATACCAACATTCTTTATCACATCCAGTAAAATAATATCATTTGAAATTTATCTCTTATTTTTGCAATTCATGTCTTATTCCTTGTCAAATAAAGGCAGCTCTACCTTTAAAGTACAGACAGAATAAGAGCAATAATTACCATCTCCATAACTACTACCCTGGTTCAGACCACCAATATCTCTTGCAAGCATGACTGAAATAGCATGGTTTTTCCTCATGATCATTATGCTTATTACCACATACTTGTGATACATAATAAGTGCACTCAAAGAGCAGCGCAGCTCATTCAGGCTAAATCTTACAAAGAATCTTAACAGGCCTCTACTTTTTATTCTTCACCGAAATTTCTCTGTCCATTTCTGTGGTTCCTTAGAGCGTTCACATATCTCTCTGTTGAATTCAACTCCCTGTTGTTCCTTTTATGTCATTTTCCAAAGTTAATAAACCCTTTCATTTTTAAAGTTTTCTGTAGGAGTGTGTAGTAGAAGAAGGAAAATAAATCTTGCTTAACTTTTAACTTCACTACCTAGTAGCTAGAATTCTGTGTCTTTCGTTGAAAAAAAAAAAAAAAACCTGGAAGAATCTCAAACTAAAAATGAATATTCTAGTCAATGGCTTAACAAAGACTAATTGTTCACTGATTTCTCGGTTATGAAATATAAGTTCTCAGGTCTCATTCTCCTTTTTCTCTATTACTTCCCTCCCTGCTGTGCATGCACGTGTGTTTTGTGGGAATAACTTTTCCTAGGAGACACGGACATCCGTGTCTGCTTCCATCACCGCTACAGGCACAGCAGCAGAAGGCTCAAAGTAACGACTGCACGAAGTCCAATCTGGTCAGTTTACTGACTATGGTTGAGATATCACTTGAAAGAACTTGCCGCTGCCTTCCTCTGGGCACTAGCTTCTTTCCTGCCCCCTGCTGCCTCAGGATGCAGAAACAGCGAGAATGAGCGAGAACTCCAGCCACGGAACGAGTGTGAGGAAGCACCCACGGCAGAAGCGCCGCAGCTGACCAGCAAGGCGAGGAGCTTATGGCTTCCGTGAGTCCTCGTCTGCGTGCGGTGGGCCTCTTGATGATGCAACCACCGGTGTCACAGGAATAGTTTTTCTGGGGAAGATGTGAACATAAATGTCTGTTCTCCCGCAATACCGCACAGCCAACTCGTCAAGGTATGGATTACATCAAAGTTCAATACTTGGACCCAGTGAGTTTCCTGGGGCGAGTGGCTTAAGGAGTACAGACAAGGCGCTACCCGCACAAGCCTAGATGAGGAGGTACGTGTGGGACCGCGTATTCTATCTTCCCTCCCTTTCCCTCTGTACATCTGGGCACATGTCTGCACGCGCTTACATTTTCTTGAGCTTTTCCTTGCCTTCCCTTGTGATATGTTGAGGAGAAACACCATGCTGCTCTCCGTTCACCTCATTCACCACACTTCCCTCACTGAACACCTTTCTTATCAAAAACATATTAATAATCTCTTCTACTTTCTTAACATACCAGATTTAGTCACTCATGTAATTCCAACAATCCTCTTTTTTATGATTCTGGGTGACTGAAATCTTAGATCCACCTCAGGATTAGGAATATGTGTTTACATACATCCCAATTTTCCATCTTTTGTGTAACAGTAGCTACTTTTGGGTAACTATATTATCTCAAATGCTCTGTTCAACTAAAAAAAAAAGTATATGACCATTTTCCATAGCTAGACACTTCCTCTAATCACGCTACTTCATTATCTATTTCTGGAACTTTTGCTGTTAGGCTGAACTCCATTCATCTCGAGGGCCTGCCTCCCTCTAACGGCCCTGTTCCGGTGAGTGACATTCCATTCCAACGCTTCCTACAAATTCCCATGTCTCCAGTTCTGCTTGGGCTCCTGTACTTCTCCTCTGGATAACTTTACTAGAACTATAGGTGGTGTCCAGTCTCAAATATTTCTCTTCCCTCCTCATCTTGCTTACTGTTGATAAATAGACCCTCCTTAAAGTCCTACCCCACACAGCCCATTATGACAGCTCAGTGCCAAAATGCCTTACTAGGAGAAAAGATTTTAAAAAGTAGATTCTGTGCTTGGAAGAAGAATATGGTAATAATTATTTTAAAGTTTATACTCTACATCATTATTTTATAATGTTGCTTTTCATAATTAGAATAACATGTTTAATTACCTAGGAATTAAAACCAGGGATCTCACTAGCATTTCTAAAATTCTTCTTGTGCTTCTTACTCTACCTCATCAAGTTAAATGTTTGCTCTCTCTATATTCTTTCCACTTTTAAATTATTAAGTTATGCCCTTTAACTTTTTTATCCCAAATTCCAGTATGGGATATAGTTCTTTATTGTATTAGCTGAAGGTAATTAATTGTTGTATTCTACTGTCATCTAAAATATTATGAGAACCAAACGCTGTTTTTATCATGGAAGATTTCCTCAAATTGAAGAAAAACATATTCATTCTAAATCTCTTTCTTTCCTTGGAAAAAGAAGCTTAGACACACACGTGGGCATTTTATAGATACTTATTTTTTCCATGGGTAAGTGATCAAATGCGTTTGAAGACAGTAAGACATTTTCTCATGGAGTAACTGGAGACTTTGTTTTAAAGCTAAAAGCATAAACACGATATGTTGCCCTCAGAAACTTCTCTAAAAGAGCCAACACTGTAGCAATTGTCTAGCCCAGTGTTAAGAGACTGACACATCCAGCACAACTCATTCATTGAGTATAAATGTGAACCTCTTTCCTTATCCAAATTAATTATCAGGTGCCACTCAACATCCGATTGTCCGTTTTCCCTCAAGGCACAGGGAATGTGGGCCGAGTTCTAGCAGTGCCTCTGTTTGGCTTTGTTTCATGTGCATCCTTCAGAAGTGAACATTTGGTTGAATTGGTATCATCCAGCAGCATGGATAGGAGAAATTCACTAGAGACACCGTTAATATCAAATCGCTGTGGCAGAGAATATATAACATGAGCCTGCTCAACCACAGTCTAAGCAAAAACAGGAAAGCCTTGTAAACACATAAATAATTAGGACATCATTTCTCTTTTCCCTTCTTTCCAGTGACACAACTAAACTGGATCAAAGAAAGCAAACAGATAGCGCCAACTTCTTGGACAGATTAACTGGTATTTTTACAACACATTTAATCCATGTTTCACTGAAGTAAGCAATTCAGGCAAGGATCTGATTACTCTATTTATCATTGGATACTCCTCACAAAAGCTGAAAATTACTCACTTTAAATCTCACAATATCTGGCAGTAAACAGAGCTCAGAGCTGGCCAAGAGTTTGCTTATAAGATTCTGGTGTATTGCCAGGATTTACAGAACAGCTTTTTGCCTCTGTGTTCCACAAGAGCTTATGGCAAAGGAGAGAGGGAGTGCAGGCACGACCTCACTTGCCCTCTGGGGCTGCTTCCATCGGTGCCCACCCTAAATGACTCATTAACCAGAATAATCATTTGTTGAACAGATTGCTGATATGAAGGCATGTATTAAACCTAGGGAAGTGATGGTGTAGCCCACCGACGGTAAAGCCATGACGACTTCAGTTAAATCTGAATTTTTAAGCAGTAGGAAATCAAAACGAAGAAGAAAGGTGTTTTATTTTTAAACTTTTTATAGTGAATATATTAAATACAGGAAAATTATATTTAATTTTTTTGTTGTTCTTTGCTGACTGTGGACTTAGATTACCAAAATCCTAAAAGATTCTTTATACTACCACTGCAACGTTTAAGGCACATAAATCACACACACACACACACACACACACACACACACACACACACTTAATTCTACCATCATCCATCATTTTTATTCCAAGTAAAAGTCTTGTGCTAGTCATGGCTCTTTGCAATGTGATTTGTTGCATGATCAGATGATATCTGTATCCCCCAGCAACAATACGTCTTGCTCATACTGTTGATCTACACCTGTTCTCCCCATGCAGATTTACCTGCAGCCAGGATTATTCCTATCTGTAGTTATTTTTTTTTTTTAAGGCATGGTTTATAGCACCAACTAGATTCTGCAGTTTTGCTCAGCAGTGTTTAGGATGATGTTAGCTGACTTGTTTCCTGTGTGCTTTAGCGCTCCTATCTTCCTAATTCTAGCTCCTTTTCAAGGTGTCATTTCTCACACTTCCCATAGTGTTTAATCATTGTCTTCTGTGTAAATGGACAGAATTATGCTTTAAGATTTTATAAAATTATAGAATTATATTATTCTTCAGAAACCAAGGCTAAATTTAATAAAATAGAGCTAGCTGTCCTTCTTCCTTCTTTTTCCTTCTTTTCTTCCTTTTGTCTGTCTTTGTTTCTTTTACCAAGAAAACTTCTTTAGAGAAGTATGTTGGATCCTACCACTCATGGAGAGGATTGGCACGTTGTTATTGTTCTGAAAAGCTTCAGCTAATCTACAAATGGAATGACATTATCTTGTTAATATAATGATTTGCCCTCTGATCAGTTTCAATCCCAAATTTGTTTAGATAAGGGCAAAGTCTTTTGCTGCTATTTTACTTCCACATCCCTAGCATCTAACCAATACTTGGAACATTGCATATTGATATTTTTGAAAACATGAAATCTGTAATTTAGGTCTGGGTGTATAAATTAGTGACAGAACATCAACCTACCATAAATTCAATAACCAGCACGGGAAAAGAAAAAAGCCAGTAATATTGAGCTATTGAATCCCAGAAAATAATACCCTACTGGCTTGGTACATTGACAACATTAAGGAGAAGACTCCTGGGAAGACTTCAGAAGATTTCTGCATGGCCTCCTGCTCCCTTTCTCCCATCTATCTTTCTCCTCCCAAAACAATTCATAGAAACCACAATTTCTCCCCACAATGTGAGCCATGGAAATGACAATATTATTCCATCCTTCCCATATTTTTGTATGTATGATCTGGCCAGAAAGAAGTTCTCTGACTGACCTCGTGTAATGGGAGGTCTAAGACCCTCATTCCAGAAAAGGTCCTATCTCATACTTGGGAGGAGGGAAGAGTGCTGCACTGACAGGTAAAGGAGACTCTGAACCGAAGGCTCTCGCTGTGTTTCCCTTCTGCCTGTCATCATAGGTCACATGCTTTGTCCAGTCACATTTCTACACAGGCATCCATGCTTCATCATCAATCCTACATATAAAAATAAATATTTTCAATGAGAGTTTCAGGAACAAGACCCTGGGAACCACTTATTCACCAACTTTAACTGTTTTTAAAATAATTAATATTATGAAGAATATTCCATACACAGCTGAGAAATACCCTAAATCAAACTCACTGCCTTCTGCCACTCCATCCCCAGCTAAATATCTATCCAGATCATACCCATCAAAGAAGTTACACAGACTAAGATTTGACGCAACATATATGTGCACAAAATACTCAAGTTGAATGTAAATGTTATGTATTGTGTGTGTGTGTGTGTGTGTGTGTGTGTGTCAATAAAATGGGGAAAAATAAATAAATATTTCCCCTAGGGTTTTTGAATCTTCAGTTCTGAAGGCTCTATTGTCACATAAAACATTGATGTGTTCTGCTTTCCATCTGTTAATCTGTCTTCTACTGCAGAAGCATGCGGCAGGACACTTTGGATGTGGAGGAAGCCTAGCACAACTTTCCGCCCCCACAATGCAATTATACATTTCTTCATATTTATCAATTTCCATGTGTTATCGATATCTAAATAAATCTAAATTTCAATTCTATTTTTCCTAGATGCTTTTCAGTCTTTCCAATTATCACATACCTAATCCAGAAATTATCAGTGGTTTTTTTTTTTTTTTTGCTTTGTTTTGCCCATTTTCTTTGTATTTCCTTGTCTTTCAACATGCTGACAAACACCAAGCCTTTATATAGCTGAGAATCTTAGTGGTCCAGGAACAAAAGAAAATAGAGCTAAATATTTCTAACAAAATTAAATCTGTGTCATTTGAAAAAAAACATGTAAAATCTACACTATGTTTACAACAATTCATCACAAACCGTATTTAAAATATTTTAAATTAGGGATCATAATGCAGATTCTTGGCAAACAGACAAAATTTACCAAGTTCCCACTTGCTGAGTATACACAAACTCAACAATCCCAAAGTGCTCCTACAGCCGTAGCTTCCGAAATTCTGAGATTACAAGTTGCAAAATGCAAGAAGTGTCATGAGATTCAGCCTTGAACCCAGTTAATTAAAAGTTACAATGACCTTATTTGTTTACTGTCCCATCACAAAATCTGTAAGACTCTGCTCGACTCAAAAATGGCTTTCCTAGCCAAGCAACAGAGGAAAAATATCTTTAAACAGTGTAAATACAGAAAGTGGCTGCAATTAAGTTTGTACCATATATTCATCCATAGGAATTTCAAATACCTGTTTCAATTCCTAATCACTTTATATCTGAATTGCGGCAAAAGCCTGTCTAAACCTGACCCCATCTGCCTTCTTCCTCCACTCCCATGGACCAAGCTCCGTTCAATCCACCTGAAAAATATCAATTATTAAGACTTGATGGGCTGGGAACTTACCAGCACAGACCTTTATTACTTCCACAGTGACCCCGCCTAAACATTGTTTAAGTGTTCTTGTCTCAAAAATCTCATTTCTGGTGAAAGCTAAAAAGAAATAATTCTCATATTCCAGCTGCAGCTTTCTTACCAGGGCCACTTTATTGAATTTTTTAAATTTATATTTTAAAATTCCTCTGGTTGCCAGCTGGCAGCCCTAAATTTGAAATATCAGCTCGCACGCCTGCAATTTAATCCATTTTATGATTCGTCATCCAAGTGTCCTTCCCGTCACCCTACATTGTATAGATACTGTGCCTGCGTCCTAGGCACGCGCCGGGCTGATGGGAGCCGGAGTACACACGATTAACCCGAGCCTGTCGCTGGCCTGACGCTGCTTAGTGACTTAATTATGTTAGAAAGGCTAAATTGTTTCAAATGAACCTTCACAAAGGTCCTTCACAAAACAAAGCAGTGATTTTGTTCCGCGTTATCCACTTTCCGCCAGCAGGTTCTCTCGGGGTTTCCGCAGATTTCTTTTCTTCGCCGTTAGCCGGAAAGCCCAATCTAGAGAGCCTGTGAACCCTGCGGGAGCTTCCACGGAAAACCTGTCTCTCTTTGACAAGCACGATGGTAAGATTTGGGGCTGCTGTGTAAGCAGCGAGATTTAGTAGTTTTCTCTTAAGGGAACCCGTTGCAGAAGCCACTCAGAACGCCTCAGGAAAGAAAGAAGAAACTTTCATACTGATATTGTACGAAGGGGATAGCTTTATATAAAATTTTGAGTAGAGCGGATATTTGAAATGGAGAGGAAGTTTCCCAAGCAGAATTTAAAATGTCAGCAGATTCATAGAGGAGCTGCCTCAGACAGCGGGCAGTAAGAGGTATTAAATTTTAAAATGCGGGGTTACATTGTTTCTGCAGCCTGCTGTGTGGGGTCGCAGAAGTTCCGCGGTGAGGGCAGCGTGGGTCTGTTATCTCTGAGGCAGCGGAGGCGGCCCCCCGCCCACTCAGGAGGGTGACCGGAGGCTGAAAGCGCACAACGTATTTCTCATTCCCACCGCAGTTTGACAGGCAGGTCGAGTGCGTGGAAAAGTATAATGGGATAATAAAGTTCCTACGCTTCCGAGGAGAGGCGCGGGGCAGCAGCCTGAGTGTGGGGCTCTGTAGATCAGCAGCAGGCAATAGTGGTTCTCTGTGGAAGGCCCTGCTCGGGTCGCCGGAAGCCCTACACACTTCCTGTTTCCATTCTTGGTCTCACCTCAGGAGGAACCTCAGCGGAGCTGGTCTTTTGAATAGAACTATTTATTTCTTCGTCCCCTGCTCATTCCCACAAGAAACACCGCATGTACACACACCGACCATGCCCAAGTCCTGTCCTTTCCACCAGTCCTCTGACACACCGAAGGCCAGATGGCACAGGGTCTTCCCTTGATCTTATCCTACTGATTCTAAGCTCATTGCAAAAAACAAAAATACTCAAGAGTTAAGAACTCCATTATTTCTGTTAAATGTTCTTCCATTAGATTGCATATCTTAGCATCTTGCAGACAGATAGCTGACAAGAACGTATCACTAATTTAATCTTAATTTTTGTAATTTTTAGTCAGATAATATTGACAAAAATGCAGAATATATAAAACCTAACTCATTTTAAAGTTAGGCATATAAATAACTTCAGTAAAATCCGTAAATTTTATGTTTTGTCAGTAAGAAAAGGAAAAAATTCATAAATATGGTTTATGCCACAGAGGTAAAGTAGGAAGACATAAACGAGGAATAAACATGTTTCCTGCCAGTTGGGGGAAGTATTAACAAAGAGCTCAAAAAATTTTAAACCCTATTAGCGCTCAGAATAAATCTATGAGGGATTCGTAATTAGGTCCTCAGGGGGAAGACAAGAAAGAAGTATAAAATTGAGGCAGTATAAAAAAAAAGTTTGCTATCAAAAAACTGTACTGCAGCAAGTAACAAGAACTAGTTTCATTTTAAAATATGAACTCTCCAGGACTGTTCTCTGATGTTGAATCTCTGAACATCCCAAGATAAAAATACAATGAACCTTGAAAAAAAAATTTCCATAACCTTAAAAACTAGGACGAAAGTTCATTTACGGCAACAGTTTGGGAGGAATTTGTATCAAGACATAATAAAATGGAATAGGAATTAATAATTACATTTTTCATGAATTGGATAAAACAGCTAGTCAGAACCAGTCTTAGAAATGTTTTCTTGAGTAGTCTACCTTTTCCTGGGAAGATAAATGCAAAATATATAAACAGTAAAAAATGAGTTATGTCTTTGATTTTCTTTCATAAACAATGCGGCAAGTGGTTATCACCTCTTTTCCATCACTTTTATTATTTTTACATCCTTTTTGAGACAAATGCTGCTGGAAAACTGGTAAGAAAGAGTAGAAGGATAGAATGGAATTATCTTAGATCATTCAACTAAATGTTAGATTTCAACATAGAATGTTTCACTCTCATGACAAAGAAAGGAGCTACACAGGTAAGAGAGATAGGTGCATTTTAGAAATTTATAGTTTTTAACATGTGGTTCCTTCATAAAAATCAAAGACTAATCAAAAGATTTAGTACATGAATGTAATATAGAGGAATGCTACCAACCAAGCCAGCTATAACACGATCAAGCTTTCTAAATTATGACAAATGTCTTAGATATTTAGATATTTATTTGTTGCTGTGACAGAAAACTCGACATCCACAACTTAAGGGAGGAAAGATTTATTCTAAGCTCACAGAAGATTTCTCACAGTGCATTCCTAGGCAGTCTGGAATGTTGAAAGCCCATGGCAGAGGCTGGAGGGCTCCTCACAGCATTGCAGACAGAAGCCAAGTGAGTCTGGAGCTGATGTCTGGGGACCCTGGCAAGGCCACAGCCTTCTAAGGAAGAAGCTGTAACCATGTTCCTTCTTCCTTCCTCTACTTAGTTCGAGCTGCTAGTAGGGTCTCCTGTCACCCAGGGTGGGTGCCCCTCCTTCATATTCTGGCCCACAGGTCACTCCTACAAACCAGAAAGCTCTGCCCTGGGCACCCCCCAATCTCAACAAGTTGGCACCCCCTATCCTTCCAGGTTAAGCCCCAAGCTTCTGCCCTTTCCAGCCAGGCCCCACTTCCCAACAGCACACTGTTCCAAATACGGAAGGGTTTTGGGAGACACTCAAAATCCAAACCGTGGCAGCAAATTGTTGGTCAGAAGAGTTTTATCATCCCATATTAAAATGAAAGAAAATAGCAACACTAATAAAACAGTAATATTGAACTCCCCTGAATGAACATCAAAAGACAAGATGAAATTTAGTTCATTAAAATCTCTGTAATTATCAAAACTTCTGGATTTATGATCCAAGAAAGAAAGCAACTGTTACACTTTATAGGGGACATTCTTTATGCAGAATATTACTGATTTTTTGCCCATTGGAAAAAAAAGGAAAAGCATACAAATACATAAGTGTTAGAAAATGACCATATTTTGATGTAGAAAACATGAAAAAGGTAACTTTGTACAAATAAACATCAACTAGCCTGAAGATTCTATTTATTAAATATTTCCCCTCTAAAATTTTTTGGAACTCAAGGCAATTGTGATTGTAATTCCACTACTCTAACTGGCTCTTGAGAAAAATAATAATAAGCCAAAAAAAACGCTGACCTACTGCCTCACTTCATATCACTCTCCTCCAGCATTTGACGCTACTACTGGCACCCGTGCACACGCCACACACACAGAAATACACACCACAAACACACACATATGCACATACACACTCCCCAAATGTCTACGGTGAAAAGTTATCAGGGAAGTTTTAATTACACTTTAATGTAAAACTGCTATGTAGGGATGGGAATATGGAGGAGTTGTGAAGGGAAGAGAATCACATTACAAAACATTCGTGTGTGTGTGTGTGTGTGTGTGTGTGTGTGTGTGTGTGTGTGTGTGTGTGGCACTAGGGATTAAACCCAGGTCCTTTACACTGAACTGCATCTCCAACCCATTTTTTAGACAGAATCTCTGAAGTTGCTAAATTGCCCAGTTTGGTCTAGAACTTGCAACACGCCATCCTCTGCCTCGCAGAGCGCCGTGGTAAGAAGCCTGAACCACGGCGCCTGGCTGATTCGTCTTCATCCTAAATGCAGCTTCTTCCTTCTGGAGTTGCTTGCATTCATTTCATTCGTAAAGTGGGCTCAGGGCCAACTATATTCCGCTGCGTACAGTTATGCACCAGCCAAGGATATTTGGTCAATGATGGACAACAGGTAAGCATACAATTGAGGGAAAGATTCCTGTAACTTAGCAGCGCCCAGCCTAATGCGTAACTCATGTGCTTACGGCGATGTTGATGGCAACAAACCTCCTGTGCTAGCACATTATAAAAGTATATATGCAATTACATGTGAAACTTAACCCTCGACAATGCTGTCACTGGTTTATGTATCTGCTATGCTGCATTTTCATTATCATTTCAGGTGCAAATATTACATAATCTTCCTACTTGTTAAGAAAAATTTCACATGAAGCAATATGCTTGGTGATACCAGCAGGAGCCATGTCCATCTCATGTCAGCTGCACAGGTGGATCATATCAGGAGGCCAAGTGTTTGACCTGCATCGTCTGTGTCTGTGCAAGCACATTCGACGCCTATTCACACAATGAGGAAATCACCTACTGGCACGTTTCTTGGACTGCATTGCTGACACCACATGATATACCATTATATATAAAATTAAAAATATGGGGCCAAGACACGGTCCATGACAAGTGACCTGTGCTATCATGGGCAATATGAATCCCAGAGGAAAGAGTAAAGGAAAAAATGAAAATATTTCAATGTCATGTCAGGAGAAAGTAAAGATCACATGATCTTCAACTCTGTTTCACTTTTTATTAATTAATCGTACCTCCATAGACATTTATTTTTCTTTTGAATGTTTTAAATATTTAATCTGACTAATTCATGAAAAGTTATTAAAACAGCTTCTTAAAACTACCTGAGAAACCATTTGCCCACTGTGGACAAATATACTGTAAACAATATATTTTTGTTAAAGTATGAACTTGAATAATTCAAATATTCTACTTCAATGTATCATCTAACATCTTTAATGTACATATTTCAGCTTCATTATTAATCTTAGATGTTTTCTTTCCTAGTAAATAATGTTTTATTTATACATCTTGTTATTAGATATTGTAAAGGAGTAAAAATATGGGTAATAACAGTTAGAAAATGCTATATTTTTTAATGAAAATCACTAAATGAAGAAAAAGATCAAACATTTACCTTTCTTTGCTGTAAAACTTTACCTCACAGTAAGCAACAATCTGCTAAGAAAAAATTTCTCATGAAGTAATGTTACCATCTTGCAGTCCTTAGTAAAGGTAGATCTAGGCAGCAATCCTCAATGGGTGGTGACAGTAATGAAAGGAAATGTATACTCTGTGTTCCCACCGGAAGCCCAACAAGGCTTCTCTGAAGCAGTCTCGACAAAAAAGAAAAAAGAACTCAAATCTGAATCAGCTTTTGTCTCTAAGAATTTGCCAGAAATACACAGCTAAGAATATAATAAATGAAAACTATACCAAAATGAACTAACCCCTCAGTAATTAAATTCAAGCAAAGAAAGATATTAAATAAATCAGACAAATTAATATTTGCAATATGTGGCTCTGTTATTACTGTTTTTCAACCAATACTTTATTTCAGAAAAGAAAATGTAAACACTAACTGGACATTTAATAATACTGATAGTTATCTGAAGTTCAGTAGAGTTGATTCTTCCTATGTTTTTACATGCTTGCATATTTCCAAATAATAAATAAGATAGCTCTTGGGTTTTAGAAAGCATTACCAGCATTCATGTCTCCTGTTACTTAAAAGGCCTTCAAAGTAACAGTAATTCAAATTTATTTTATTTTGTCTTGTAAAGCAAGCAAAATATTAAACTGAATGAAAATACTAATAAGAGCTTTCTGACTTCCTACTTCCATCATACAACTGTTTCCAAAAGCAGAGAAAAGAGACAGCACAAATGTCCTGTGGCGGGAGTAAGCCTGTTTGGCAAGGGAGCAGCAAGTGGAGCAGCGTGTCCACAGCAGACCCTGCAGGCGACAATGAGAGAAGAGGAAGCCTGGGACGGGCCGCCAGCTAGACCAGGAAGGCTTCTTTGGACAAAAGCGGCTTCCGGATCCAAGTATCGCGGAAATCTTTGAGACAACCCTGAGCATTGAGAAATATAATCTGATATTTACTTTAAAGCTGCTTAGGTTTTTTATGTGCAGAATTGATAAGAAAGGAGGAGAAAGACTGGAAGAAGAGACACAGGTTCAAAGTGTCACCATTTTCCCAGGTTAGAGAGGACAATGGCTTGGCTTAGCACGGTAGCTCTGGGGAACAGGCATTAAAGCTTAAGTTCAGGTCATTATCTGAAGAAAGCAACCCCAAATGCTAAGTGGATCTGGGATGCGAAAGCAAAAACAGATGCAAGAAAACCCAGAAGTTAACAGCCTGGACTCTTGCGTGAATGACAACAGCACAGAATGAGTTTAGTGAGTTGGGGGAGACTGTGTGGCAGGAGGCGATGAGCTCTATTTCCAGTATGCTGAGACACCAGCGGACACAGGCAGCCGTGGGGCGGGCGTACAAACCTGGATACGTAGATATCAAGCCTGGACTACACACATCAATTTGGAAGTCATGGGAAGTATTGGAACATATTAAACGATTGGGAAATTTCATCTTATGAATGACAGTAAACTGCAGAAGAATTTCAGTAAGGAAAAAAGTATGTACACAATTTTGACAATTGCACCTCCTACTCCCTCAGTTTCAGGAACACAGCCTGCCTGGAAAGATCAGTTGACATGAAGAGGTTATGAAATAATAATAGAACATGATCTAAGCCAACAACACTATGGTTACTGGCCCCAAGAGTCAGCATTATAAAGATGACAGTTTCACTTCAAATGACTCTGGAATACTGATCAAAATTCCAACAATTACTTTTGTGAGAATTAGTAATTTTGAATGAAAGTAAGTGCCCCTGATTTTTGCTGTATGCCTGTAATCGCAGGTATGAAGAAGGCTCTCATGGAGGAGACTGATCATGTAAGGGCAGCATAGACACTGTAGTGAGACCACAACTCAAAAATAAAAGGAAAGACTCCGAAATTTTTCATAAATATTTAGGAAGCACTCACTCTATCAGACATCAGGAATCAAAATTTAAGTATCAGTGCAAAGGAAAATAAATATAACAAGAGACAGAACAGAGAACCTAGAAATGATCTCGTATGTAAAATACATACATGAGACATTAAACAGGCAAAGTATGGATTAGTCAGTAAGTGGAGCTAAGCAAGTGGTTCTATTCTAGGAAGGTCAGTATGTTACATAGCAGCCACTGTTATAAAGATTTTAATTCTATTATTTTATTTCATACTTACAGCAATCTAAGATATGAAGACTATTATTAATTTCATTCATTACAGTGGTACCCAGAAGGTAAGTCACTTAGTTAAGGACATGGCTCAGGTTTGTGACTCTTTCAAGTGGCAGAGTCAGTAAATCTGTATGGAAAAAGAAATAACTAAATCCCTAACCTAATATTAGAATGAAAAAAATTTCACGAGGGCTAAGGCCCAAAAATTACAAGCACTACTATATATTTTCAGAAGGAAGTATTTAGTGAATAAAGAATTATGTAACAACACAAAAAAGCACTGATCGTAAAGAAAAAATGGATTAATCTGATGTCATTAACCATTAAAAGTTTCTTTAAGTCAAAATCAAAGTTAATGTGGGAAATACATCATTAACAAATTTAAAAGCCAACCACAGACTGAAAGAATATTTAATATCAAAACTTATCTCTAACCACCATACACTGAGAAGGTCAGGGTCACATTTAAAATAATTCAGTACCAGGTATAATTTGTAACAATAGTTTTGCACCTTTTTCCTGGGCCTCCTGGCCAGTCCAGAAACCCTTTTACCCTTCCTCATCATACAACGGACAGTCTCAACTCACCCTTAGCAAAGTAGTGGTGATGGTTGTGAAAATCACTGTGCTTATAACTCATGGAACCCGTAAAGAGAAAGAGTCACAACGGAAGGTAACTGGGCAGACAATATTTCACTGCTTCAAAACAAAATTTGGCAGTACTGTGAAAGAGGATGTTAGGAAGCCGGCGACAAAATACTAACTTGGAGGGGTTCATATTACATTAGTTTTTGTATGTTTAAAATTGTTAAAGTTTTTAAAATAAAGAAGAATCACACACTGTCTAACAAATACTTCTAGGATCTGTAATCTCATCACCAGAACTCAATTCCAAAAGGAGCACGGGCCCTCGTCTGCTCGGCGTCTCGTCCTGCCGGCGTGCTATGACCCTGCTGCTCCTCACCAGGCTGCTCTTTGTTTCACCCTTCTTCTCAAGGCATCGCCACCTTTCTAGGCACAAGCCCTCTCATTCCTTGATCTCTGAGTACTTTTACACTCTCGGGCAATCGGCCCAGCCCGGGATATCTGGTGTCGGGTACAGATAATCCACCCTGGACGCCTTAATCCTGCACATTTCCTCTTCCATAAATTCTGATCTGAAAAATGAGGTAAGACAATTGTTTTTCTCAATTTCCCATGGCCATTTTCAAATTTTTATAGCAATTTGTTTTGTGCTTAACTAAGACAATTCCTCTGCCACCCTGCCAATGTGAGGGTTACTCATGTGAGCGCACTCCTCTGGTGAATCAATTGCGTACTGATGTCAAAGATGCTCTCGCTCACATGTTTAGAGGTTGCTACAGGCTACTGACTGGACTACTACCTCCCGCAGACTGGCCTGGACTTCTTAACATAGCAGCAGCTTTTCCAAAGATCAAGAACTGATGTGCAGATGTTTTTCAGGTCTGATTGCAACATACAGACTTGGTGTGCCACTGCCCAAAGTCTCATGGCCAAGCTCAAAGTCCCAAATGAAGGAACAGTACCCAAAGACATGGGCACAGGACGATATGGATCACTGAAGACACTTACCTGAAGAATGTGCTGGGCCGGGTGGCAGAGACCTGTAATTCCAGCACTTTTGAAGGCTACCTGAGACAAAGTTTGAGCTCAACCTGGGCAAATAAGCAACTTAGTGAGACACCTGTCTCAAAAGAAAAATGAAATAATGGGCTGAGTATATAGCTCAATACAAAGGCTCCAGGCTAGATCTCAGTGCCATAAAAAAGAAATTTGTTATAATTACTTATACAGTTATAGGATTCAAACTAAATGCAACAATAGGAAAATTGTTACATAAATTACTAGACAGTCACATTATAATTATTTGATCTTTAATAATCATAATTATATATTTATAAAACAATAGAAAAAATTTAAGGGTAGCAATGACACGATTATTCATAGGCTATAATTATGAAAATGTTCATTTGGAATAAAATGGAAGAGAAAATGATAATTGCTACTTTATTTTTAAATTCTGAATATTCTGTGATATTCTTTAATAAATTTTGTTATGAAAATAAAATTTACATATTTCATATAGTAGACAGTGATATATCATCAAGAAAAATTCCAGATTATAGCACTTAGGGGATTGATAGTTGTGATTTTGGGAGAGCTAGTCGTGAATATTTTAAATTGGTGTGCACAAATCAGATATACTGCTTTTAAAGGAGAAACAATCATGGTTTTAGAAAAACTCAATTCTCGGGCTTATTGTATGCAGTAGTAATATGAACAGTAAAGACTAGAGTTGGTAAGTGGGTAAATCTGATTAAGTCCTTCATTTTCACATGCCAACTTTCATTTTATTGAAATTATATGTAATACCAGTCAAGACTGCTGCAAAATTGAGTAGATCACCAAATTAATTAGTGAGCCAGAACATTCAGTTCTTTCAAAATCCTCATGTCTTTGCAGAAATATTTCAACCTCATCATAAATGTCACCATATACACATGCTTGAAATAGTCAAATGTTTACTACAATTTGGTTGATGTTCTCTTTTAATTCATTCTTCTGTAATAAAAAGATCATAATGTTAGGTATTAAAATCCTGAAGCCACAAAATATTGTTTTAATTTTGCTCTTAGTTTATGTTTTCTCACTATTTTTAAACTATGATAGATATTTTTCATTTAAAACTGTATTAGTACTTTCAAGTTTTAATTGTTCCATTTAATGGTAGAAAACAATTAGATTTCAAGCACCATATGATAACTGACTAGAGGTTTGAGAGTTATAAGTGATCCTGGTTTTCATTATACATAATTCCATTTATGAGTTCTCTTTTTTGAAGTCTGAACTAGTTCCTATGAGATTTAAATTTGTATTACTCTTATCATGAGGTTTCACTGCTATTTTGGTAATGGACCATAAAATATAGCTTTAAACTCCTCAAATTCAGATATTCACATTGTTTCCCCCACTATTTTTATTAATATATATATATGCAATAATGTTTACAATGAACTTGAGTATTTTTTGCACATACCTATCACATCAATATTACAACCCCTTTCCCTCCCCAGTTTCGGCCCTCCAATGCCCTCCTCATTTTCCCCAACCTGTAACTCCCACGATTATACTCGTTTGGTTCTGTAGAATGTCTGTGTTCTGGGTTTCCCAAATCAGAAAAACTATGCAACATTTAACATATTTAATTTCTGCATCTGACTCACTTTACCACTCAAGTCACCATGTATTATTCAGTTTCCCACCCCTAGAATGGGCTGCAGTGGCCATGTCTTGATGTCTCTTCTCTAGACCCAGCAAAGCCTTTTATTGGCGTGATCTGCCAAAAGGTTTTTTTTTTTTTTCTGTATCTTACATTTGTGTTGAGATTCTTTAATGTGGCTTCACCTACCGGTCATCTACATAAGAAGAGAACTGTAACAAAGAAACTCATAAGGCTAGTAAACATGAGGGGAGAAAAAAAGGAAGAGAAGTTAAATTTCAAATTCCTTAGCTGAGTACTGAAAGGTAAATATTTGTGCATTCAAAAGACAATTCATGTTGTCACTGCATCAATTGGCTTTCTTAGGATGAACTTACATCCAACACCAAATAAGTGAATCGCTACAGTAAACAAGCTTAAGTCCATATCGAATTTCTACATTAAATAAACTTAAATCTATATGACATAAATATATACACTTAAAGCAATCAGTAGAGTGGCATGCTTAGGTATTTCAGAATTTTAAAAATTATATTCAACATAGGGAATTGGTATAGAATCTTTAAAAATCTGTATGCATGAAGTTAGGGATGGATAGCTAGGTAAAATGATATACCAACCCTGGAAAAATGTTAGTAATTTGTAAAATGTGAGTAAATACTTTACGAAAGATATTCACATTCTTGTGGTGGTGGTGAGGGTTAAGCTTTTCTCAAACAATAGTGCCCTTCAATAGCCAGCATTCGACTCTATGATTTCCACACAGCTTCCTACTTCACCAGACACAAAAAGAAAAAGCCAAAATGCTGCAATCAGTGTGCTCAGGCTCCTGAAGAATACAAGCAAATTATAGAGCCCCACCCCTCCCCCCAAAAAAAAGAATCCCAACACAGCAGACTCACACTGTACCCATCTGGCACCCTGCCTGCTCATCTCTACGTCCCACACACACAGAGCCAACTGGCCAAGAGAAACTAAGAACACATGCAGATTAGCACGTGATGCCAACATGTGTCCTGAGGGATTTCCTGCGAGGTGTAGAACTTTCTTCTAAAACTTATGGTGTCGAAGATGCTATTACTTCCTCTGCAAATAGGACATTCATAAATGGCAACTTAAGCACTGGAAAAAAAATGTTGTATTATAAATTAATAGTTGGTGCGCATTTACATATTCCAAAGGAGAAATTAAAGAGCACATTCACAGATGTTTGAAATTAGCAAGCTATTTGAATACCAGTCATACTTAACACCACATTTAAGTTCATGAATTAGTCTCTGCATTAAATATCCATGTGCATTAAATGGAAATTTCTACCCACTGTGCCAGCCAATGTAAGCAAGGTTTAGATTTCAAAATATATCAACTGACAGGGAAAGGAATCTAGATACCACCTGTGTTCTTGGCAAGATGTTGATAACTTGCCTCCATAATTTGCTGCAAAGATACCTGAAAAATAAATTACCCTAAATACACAACTTACTATCCTGAACTGAGGTATATATACATAAGAATGTAACATATTCTAAATGGTAACTTAGGTATAATAATGGTATCTACTTTAGGTATATGCATGGTATCTACAGAGAAGAAAATAACATTACTTTTATGCCCTGTTCTTATCAGACCGTGTAAGGTAGAGCACTTAATTTTGAGTAAGATAAAGCGAGGTGCAGACAGAGAAGAGTGATCCACAGGGCGCACAACACGCTAGCAGGCCGCTCCGGCTGTGAGGAAGAAATATTTTAACTAGCAACTGAACATTAGGGGAAGAGCTGTAGCCCCAGGGGAGAAAGACCTAAGCAACAGCAGAAGTTATAAAGAGGAAGATTTTTGAGACAACAGAAAAAAGAAAATTCAGGCCAAAAGAGTTATTTAATAATAAAGCCAGCTGCTTACATGGCCACCAATCTTCTGTCACAGAGTTTTTAAAACATTGAAGGATTCCTGGCAAGATGCTGTACTGAAGAGTTCAGGGTACAGAACTATGTGTCAATTCTAAGAAAATATTGCACGAATTCTTTAAAAGTGGATATATTTTTGTTTTCTGAAAGTAATAAAGAAAATTACTTAGATGTCAATCTGTAGGGATTGTGGACTCACATTTATAGGTCACACAATCGGCTCTAAAAACAATCATGACAACAGCCCATGCACACATCAAAGGACATCTTAGGAGCACTACAAAGAAAGGGGGACTACCAAAAGCGACGCCCTGTGTTGACATCCTCCACTGATCAGACAATATTCCCAGACGGTGTATCTCTGCTCCTCTGCTTAGCTTGAAAGCTGCTTGTTTTGAATTGTTATTTACTATTAAACTTTAGATTATGCTTTATAGATTATGCACTAAATTCAATTAGTATAAGATGTTTCTCTATTTTCCAAAATTGCACTCAGTATTAGGTATAGAAAACCAAAATTGTTCCATATAGAATGATATAGACTATACGTCCAAAAAAAAAAGTGATAAAGGATACAATAACAACACAGTAAGAGATGCTGGATAAGACCTGAAGCCGGTCAAGCTTAGTGGCACACACCTGTAGATCCAGCACTATGGGAGTACGAGGCAGCGACATTGCATGTTCAAGACCTGTATAAGAAATTTAGTGTCTTAGTGAGAGCTTGACCCAAACTCAAAACTAAGCACTGGCCTGGTGACAGAACTCAGTGTGAAGACTGTTGGTTGAATCCTTAGTGCCAGAAAAACAATCTGAAATAATTTTTTTCAGAAGCTGGTGAGTCCAACATACCATAAATTACACCAAGAAGCAGATCTTCCAAGTAGGGGCCTCAGACTGGGCTACTCCGTCATTGTATTAGTTCACAGTCTTCAGAGAAACAGAAACAACAGGATGTATCTAAGAATGATCCCATCAGTCACTTTTTAATTGATGGGACAAAATGCCTAACACTTGTAACTTAACAAAGACGTCTTTAGAGGATTCACTTCCTGCTATTTGGCCCCACGGAAGAAGCAGCATTGCCAAAGTTGTGGCAGAGGAGAGCTGCTCCCCACGTGGCAGTCAGGGAGCAGAGAAAAAATGGAAGAAGACGGGGACAAGAGTGTATCTTTCCAGGTCCTATTCCTGGTGACCTGCCTCTTCTGCATGGGCCCTGCCTCCTAACAGCCTAATCCCCTACAGACTGCTCACTGGGTTGGGCCACTGATAAACGCAGCTCTCACATGACTTTTCAAAAGCCCCTCCCCTGGAACCATGAGACAACAGAGGAAATTTTCGTTCTAAATTATAACAGAGATAGATGACAGAGAGGTAAGCCGACAGAGAGAAAGAATGATAAAGAAAAATAGACAGATGAATGATGGAGGATATTTATTAAAATAAAGTGCTTCATGTAATCAAGGAGGCATGTCCTAGGGACCAGTTGGTCAGGAAAGTTGTCAGGCTGGAGTGCCAGGAGGGCTGATAATTCAGGCTGAGTAGAAGACCTGAGAACCAGTACAGGTGACAACATGCTTCCCATCTGAAGGCTGGCTGGCTCCTCATAGAGCCTATATGTCTGCTTGAAGATATGGGCCACATATTTTAAGGCTTTCCCTCTTTTAAGCTTTCTTTAGATGCCATTGCCAGAGCTTGTCTGAGTCTCGTGTTTATTACTACATCACATTCTAATTAATGGGATTGTATCTTTCATTCTTCTAATACGGTATAAAACTCAATAAGATTCTGACCAACTCTTTCAGTTTTGAGATTATTTCTAACCCTGTGGGCATCCTTTTATCTCTGCATTGATTTCTTAACATTGATTTAAAAGCCTACTTCTCAAAGAGCTAATTTATGTATAATTCTTTCATGAATATTTTCACTAAAGAGTCTAAATGCTCATTAAATGAAAAAGATACAGGTTCTTAGAGAACTGTAGAACTCATAGAGCTTCTTCAGTTAGAGATGAATAAGAAGAACTCACAGAAAATAAATTTAACTTTAAAATAGATCTTGTATGATGGCAAAGAAAACAAAACGCTGAAGTTGCAGTTCAGGTTAAAAAATACGAGAAAGTATAAAATGTGTTTGAGAAATACAAGTTTAATCACATAGGTATTATTAGTTCTGGACCAGTCTACACTACAGAATGAAACCCTGTCTCAAAAAAATAAATAAATGAATAATAAAATATAAATTTTTTCATATAATTGTTATCAATTTTAATAAGAAAAGCCAGACAGAGAGGTTTGAAACACTTTATAAAAGCTTCTAATAAAATGGATACACTTAAATATGTACGAAAGATTAAAAATAACAATGACTTAGAAATTCACCTTACCTAGGCTATACTGTTCCAGACAGATGCTATTCAAACTCACGCAGTTTGGTCTCCGTTCTCTGTAATGCTGTGTAGATCACAGCAGCTACTAGCTGCCAGATTACCTGCAGTCCTCTTGGAATCTGCGTACCCATTTTACTTCATAATACCCCAAAACTAATTCTGATGCCGGGCTGTATATTGCCTAATACTATCACCATTCCTGTATTGTGTCCCCAACCGTATTTAGTCCTGGAAGCCCGCGCACCCTACATAAAGGGGTCTTCTACCTCTGCTACTCAGTTTCCACTGTGCAATCCTGGTGTTACCTTTCTGACTGGATGAGAATCCCCGCGCAGCGCTTTGCAAAGACATGTTGATGCCTAACAGAGAGACGATACTATCCAACTGCATTATCGGAGGTGTTGCCAACAAATTTCACTTTAAATAGCAGGCGACCACAAATGTAGCTTTACAAATCAGCATCCAAACTTTGCATTTCGCCTCTTTATGAGATATTCATTTATGCAGTTTTTGTACACAGTTCATTTTTCCAATAGTTTGGTAAAATAAGTAAGCCAATAGTTTATGAAGGATAACTCCTTATGGGACAGTTCCCATTTCCCTTAAAGATATATCATATATATGAAATATGTATATCATATATCTACATATGTGAAATGGTAGAAATAGTAGAAATCATATCTGATTTGAAATCTCAACATTTTAAAATGTGAGTCAATCTCAACCACTAGGGAGGTTAGACAGGAAAACTGTAATTTCAAGGCCAGAACAAATAAACAGGATCTTCCTTCAAAATAAGAGATAAAAAGGGATGGAAGGGCACTTGTGCAACATATGTGAGATCTGGGATCAATATCTAGAAGTGCAAAAACAAACCAATACAAAACCTGTATTCAAAACTCAGCTATTGATGCCAATGAATTTGAACAACCTCACTGAGTTTTTCTGGTGTTTTATATCTGCAGAAGTAAAATGTCATGAGAATTAAACATGTAAATAAAACTATTAAGTATAATTCTGTGATACTAGTAAGTAACTCAAGAAGAGTAGAGCTTCTTTTTGTCTTTAGATCGCACCAGTACTGTCACTTGGGTCTGCCACCGTATTTTAGCCATTCTAATTCATCAAGAGTTCTAGGCATAACAGAGATGCATCTTATATGTAAACAGCTATGAATTCTTAAGGAAGTAAAATCTCTAAGTTTTAATTTCAGATTTATTGGGAATTCATGACACATGCAGTTTATACGAGTTTTCCAAATTTTAATAAGCCAAAATCGGAAGCTAGTCCCCGTCTTAGTTACTATTTCACAGCTGTGGCAGCGTGCCTGACACTCACAACTTCAGAGAAGAAAGATTTTAGCTCACCAGCTTCAGATGGTCAAAGTCTACTCTCGGGCAAGCGGCAATGTGGAAGCACCCGGTGGATGCAGAGGCGGAGGCAGCTACTCATGGTACAGCAGATGGAAGGAAGTCCAGAAGAAAGGATAGAGGCAATATATACCCTTCCATGTCACCTCCTGGTGATCCGCCCATTCCAGGGCAAGCCTTGCTGTTTCGTCCCTTCTGGGTTAAGCCCCAGTGATCCACTCCTTCCGGATCATATGCCCTGAAATGTGCCGTATGTCCATAACCGACTACATGCTACCAATCCACCACAAACCTGTGATCCACAGTCCACCATACACCTATAACCCACCACACGCCGTAACACACCCCTCCTGACCAGACCCCATCTCCTAACAGCACATGGTTCCATAATAAGCCATAATGTCCAAACACATGAGGCTTGGGGGGGCGGGGGGGCATTCCATATCCCAGCCATAACAGTTCCAAAATGTACATCATGATGGCTCGTGTCACAATGATGTTGCCTAATAGGAAAAGTCAGGACAGAGAAGATGTTGAAGCTTCTTTCAGTTATTACAATAATGAGTTTATAAATGTAAATCAGTTAATATTTGCTCTCATCTCTACAGAATATAGTCATTCACATGTGCTCAAGGAGTACAATTCTGTAGCATAATAATTTTCTAATACTGTTCATCTTTTGTAGAATATCAACTGATTTTTAAATGTCAATTTTAATTGTATTTATTTGTATTCAATGAAAATTGGAAAGAATATGGTGGTACAATATTGAAAACAGTCTTGAGAATTAAGTGTACCCAATAGTGTCAGTACGTAGATCATTTATTATCAAAGGAGAAATGTTATCCAAAGTAGACAATTTGTAATACTGTATAAAAGCATTTTATATACAGATATAGTATAGTGTCAAAATTAAGTATGAACAATCCATTTAAAAAAATCAATGTTTTAAAGAGCACAGGAGGCTTCTTTGATATTCCAATTTTCTCCAAGACTTACTTTCCTGTGATCCCAGCTCAAATATTGTTTTTTCAACAACTAAAAGAATAGAGGGATTGAAAGACAAACAAAAAGAAACATAAGAAAGGTCTGACAGTAAACAAACACCACAAGATAATAAATGAAAGCAATTAAGACCACTTTAGAAACTGAGAGAAAATTTTGTCATTTCCAAAGAAGGGAGGCCCTCTACACCCAGCTTCTGCTGCCCTCCATTACCTTTTTGGGGTGATGTGTCATTATATGTTGTGCTGCTTTGTAACTTCATATTCATTGTTCTGGATAAATGATTAAGGAGTCAGGTGTTTATTTTATGAGACTATTACCGAATGTGAATCATGGAGAGAAATAAAGCTTATATTTCTTCACAGCAGAAAGTCATAGTCAGCTATGTTTTTTTTCCAGATTTTGCTATTTTAAATGTTTTTAGTGTCTAGAATCTCATGTCATCTTTATTTCTGGCTTTATTTTTCCTAACGCCATCCAAACACTGCCATTGTTACCAAAACATCAATTCAACAGCCTCTTCTCTGATTCGTTCCTTTTCTATTTTGCCAGCTCATGGAAGCACACTTCACAGTTACAGCACTTACAATTAAGAATTTTCATACACTCATCCCTCCTTTTTAGGTTTCAATGTGTATTCATCTTTTTTCTTAAGTTTTAGAGACAATCACTGAAATGATTCTGTTACAATGTATTTAATGTTCACTTCCTGTCTCCTTCTTTCTTATCTGCTGGTCAAAATCCTCCTGAATTCCTTTGAGCTTTCATCCTAGCCACTGAAAGTTGCCAGATAAAATCACATAGGTTGGTTTCATTCTACTATACTCATGACTAATCCTAACTGAGTAGTCAACACTGCCAATCAATCTTCTTCAGTATTCAGCATGATTGGTAAAATATTCATACCAATGACGTTTCCACATTACTTCATACCAAAGCATTCACTGCACTCATCAAACCACTCATTCTCCTCATCTTCTCCTGTTTCAGCTATAATACTTTGCAAAGAATCTTAAGACCATCAAACAAGAACTCAATTTATCCCCAGACTATATATTTAATCTGAACTCTTATCATCTTGATTTTTTTTTCCTATTTTTGTTAGACATGGTCTTGCTCTGTAGTCCAGGCTAACCCAGAACTCACCATGTAGCCCAGGCTGGCCTTGGACTCACAGCAATCCTCCTGCCTCAGAATTACAGGCAAGTGTTACCACACGCAGTTTTATGTGTTGCTGGGAAATCAAACTCAAGGCCTTATACTTGCTAGGCAAGTACTTTAACTGCTGTGCCATTCCTCTAGATTCCATCTTCACTCTTAAGGTTCGAGTTTTCTTTTTCATGTTAAGACTAACAAGCCATTTCAATATAACTTCAAGGTTTTTTCCTCTGAATTTTAAGTATAATATCTTCCCTTGTACAAAATTATGTCCACAAGAATTCAAATATTCTCTGGCATTTTTTATAATAAGGGAAAATAAACTTCTCAAATCCCATATTCCTTTCTATATCCTATAATATTGTATTATTCTGTTCAAGTCAAATTAAGTATGTAAAATTATTCTGATACTGCTTTATTTCCTAAACCTGTATCAAATCTTCATTCATTCACCTGGCTTTTACATTTGCCATATTATTAATAAAACTGCTCTTATTAACAGAACCAATAATATGTTCAATCCACACTCAACATTACTTGAATAATTCCTAATCAGCCTTCAGAGTGTCCACAAGTTTTGTTTCTTCAATGATGTTTTCTATAACACTATTTAAATTATGCTGCCACAACATTCTTATCTGCCTAGAATTTATAAACATAGGTTATAATTCAATACTTTTGTTTTATTAAGGAATATTGCCATAAGATCCATACAACTAAATGAAAATTCTAGCCCCAAAACATTACTGAGTACTGCAAGTAATGGTATTAGTAAATTTTCCTGTCACCGAGACACAACACTGAACAACCAACTTTAAAGGAAGACAGGCTTAACTTGGCTCATAGCTTCCAGGGATTTAGTTCATGGTCAGCTAGTTCCAAGGCAGAAGCATCCTGGTGGAAGTGGGGTATGTAAGGGCAAAACTACAGAGTTCATGGCAGTGAGGAACAAGGGAGAGACAGGGTGAGAGAATCAAGAGCCAGAAGATTTATACAGTTTCTAAGGTCCCACTTTCATGACCGACACAGACACACCCATACATATGTTTTACTAATCTGATAGTCAGTTCTTACGCCAATCAAGTTGACAGTTAAGCTCAACCATCACTGTGACCCCACCAACACAGAAAAATTTAAGAAACTTGATTATTCTAGCTATCCTCCTAAGTCTCACTGAACAATGTAACTGCTCTAATCTATTTTCTACTTCTGCCTGTAACAACTGGAAATACCACTACCGCAAATCAGCTGTATTCTTTATTTCTTAAGGATCCTGCTATCTGTTCATTACATAAAGAATTCTTGTCCTTCCCATCAGAACAGATTAAACATCTTTTATTAAGGATACAGAGCAAGTGAGAACTTCTTTAATAATTTACAGATTATAACTTTTCTTAGCTATCCAATCTCTTCTTTCTTAGATCTTTTATACATAAGTAAGAGAAGAAATGAACATTTGTTTGACAAAGAGAACTGGCAGTGACTTTGTAATTCAATGAGAATAAGCCAAGAAAGAAAAATAAGAATCGTTAGGATGAAATAATTGTGCCACGTTGTTATCTTGGAACTGTAACTCCCCTTTTTTGAGTTCTAACTGACTAGAATTCCAGAATCTTTATTTAATTTTGGTTTGAGGGGAAACTATCAAGAACATATAACTGATACACATAATTCAATTACTTCCTGATTTGGTGTGCCATTTTAATTCATCTAGTGTTAACTTCCCTTACTATAAGTTAATATGATAGGACTCGTATTTTGTCTTTAGTTTTAGTTCATATCATGTGATAATGCATTTCTCTATTCAAAGCAAACAGATGCCCTTTAGCTCATATCAAAATCACAATCATTACCATTTTTGCCCAAAATGGCTAAACTCCTGCTTCCTTACAATTTGTTGACACTTCCTTTTTACCCATGAAACACTGAACAAGTTTGAATCACAACGTTTGGCACACATACTCATAATCCTGTGCATCAAACCACATGAAGCACTAGTAGTAGGACTTTCTTTAGTCCTCTACCTGTTCTGGATCATTCCAGGGCATCCTACTTTTCATGAGAAGAATTTCTGCCCCATTCTCTATGGTTTTGCTGTCTATACACAAATTTCTGGTAAGGTACTTAGGGGGTTTTCTCTTCAAAATAACTTTTGGTGAATCTCATACTCCGAGAAATAATGAAGACACTGATTCATTTCCATCCACACATTTACTTTGTGATATATCTATAGATCTTCAAAAACTTTTTTTAAACCACAGCCAAGAAAACATTTTATATAGAGGGTAAATATTGTTGATTTCGCAGGTCATTTAATCTCCATCACAATTATTCAACTCTGCCACTATGAACTCTGTCACTGCATCTCAAAAGCAGCAATAGGCAATCTATAAATGATGAATGTGACTGCAAAGAAATTTACTTTATTTACAAAAATCGGTAGAGCATTTGGCTCATAGGTCATAGTTGGTTGGCTGCACTGTTAGTAGGCAGGAAGATGACTAATATGGGAGAAAAAGCATTGCTGCTGAAGAAAAAACAACATGTGTTCCAATTATGATGTGGGTAATTTGTATAATTTGGAACAAGTCATGATATCTTTTGGGTATGCTTCATCATGTGGTAAAAGACTATATCCTTGTTCTATGAATATTGAATACGAAAGAGTATCTATTGTGCTTAAACAAAATTTTATCATGATAAAAATAGCAACGTAATTTTGTGAATAATAACCATTATTTTCAATTATATAAAATCTACTTCAGACTCTGTTTAATGCTTGACTGAGGGTGGTTTTTACCTACATAAACTAGATACTTTTTGACCTAGTGGCTATGACTTGAGATTATCCCTTCAAAGGTGGTATGTTGGTAGGGGGAGGGACAAAAGGAGAGTGGGAAAGCCCTTGTCACCTTGACAAGATGCATATGTGCACAAAATGTTCAACTTCGTTGTAAACCGTGAATTTTGCACGTATAGAAATCAATAAGATGTGGGGAATAAAAAAGGTGATATATTGGAGAATTGATTCCTTGAATGGCAGTATCGGGGATGGGTTAAAATGTAACAGAAAGTCATTAGATCAAGTGAAGATAAGAAAGATATCGGAAAAAAGGAAAATAATATTATACTAGAGTTTTACAATGATAACAACATAAATAAGAATTAATGAAAAGATTATTCAAAAAACATTTTAGCCAATTACAAAAGAACAAATTTAAGACTCACTGATCTCATGAAAAGTTATTCATTAGAATTATAACAGAAAATTTCCCAAATATGGGGAAATAGATGGATTTCACAAATATCTAGCACTGAGAACCCCAAACAGATACAACCAGAAAAGAAGCTCTCCTGCGAACCTCATAGGCCAAAAATTAAGAACCAAGAAAAATATTAGAAACAATTAAAAAGTTATACCAAATAACTTTCTATGGCAAACTGATAATAACTGTAGCACATTCTCCAACATAAACTCTAAAGACCAGGAGAATTTGGAATGATTTATTTCAAATACATATTATTATCTCCTTGAAGGCTATTTTTTAAAACCTAAGAAGAAATAAAAACCTTCTAAGATAAGTACAAGTAAAAGGAATTCATAACTATCCAGCATTGTTTAAAGCACCTGAGGGATTTCTAAATACAAAGGAAGGAGACAATCACAACTTTGAGATCAAGGAAAGAATAAATCTCATGGTGAGGGTACAAAAAATGAAAACCAGAAATGAACTGAACGCTATGAAAAACAACAAAATGACAGAAAATGACATATCTTTCAACAATAATCTATAATATAAATGTTCTTAATTCTCTGATCAAAAGGCATAGACTAGCAAATCATATCAATAAATAAGACACAACTATATATTTCCTCTAAAAACACATGTCACCTATAGAGACATACATAAATTGAATGCAAAAGAAAACAATTCTTCAAGTAGCTAGAGCCTGAAGGCACACAGGAGTAGTTATATCTGATGAAGCAGACTTTAAACTAAAATTTCAAACAGATACTAAAAAGTTTATCCAGAGTCAAACAGGGGGGTAGGGTGGGGAGGGAGAAAGGGGTGGGTAGGAGGAGGGACAAAAGGAAAGTGGGAAAATAATTGTCACCTTGACAAGATACGTAGGTGCACAAAATGCTAAACTTCATTGTAAACCTTAAATTTTGCCCTTATACATATCAATAAAATGGGGGTAAGAAAGTTTATCTATATTGGAAGAGGGAAAAATTCATTAAGAAGGATTAACAATTGCAAATATATATATACATACATTCATATATATTTATGTGTATATATGTGCACATATATATACATAAATTATTATATTGATAGATATCTATTACATATCTTTATATCTATGTATATTATGACATATAGATATACATATATATATTATATATATATATATAATATATATATATATATATATATATATATAGCCATACCCAGTTTTATCGAACGTTCAAAAATTAAGGGATAGATAGACCTCAGTATAATCATAGTGGGTGACTTTAAAATCCTACTCTCACAAATGGATAGCTTAATTAGACAAAAAAACAAGATAGAAACATCAGAGCTGGTTCTTTGAAAAGATAAAAGAGTTGATAAACCTTTAGCCAAACTCTAGCAAAATGGAGAGAAGACCTAAATTCATAAAATTAGAGTTGTAAAAGACAAAATTACAACAGACACTACTGAAATCCATAGCGTTGCTAGGAACTATTTTGAAAGCTTATATTCCAACCAACTGGAGTTACTAGAAGAAACAGACAAATTTTCAGTCAAATTTGACCATTGAAATCAAACTGATATAAAAACCTAAGCAGATCAGAAATAAGCAATGAGATAAAAACAAGAAGAAATAAGAATAAACAAAGCCCAGGATCTGAAGACTTTACCACTAAATTAACCACACCTTTAAAGAGAAAATCTATCAATGCTTCCCAAACATTAAATAGAAAGGAATTTGGAATGCTTCCAAATTTATTCTGTGAAGCCAGCATTACTCTGTCACCAAAACTGTATAAGAACTCCATTAAAAAGTAAACTACATAATTTGTATAATGTCTTTCTAATTTCTATAATTATAATATCTTCATAATCAAAAGTGTAAAAACCCCAAATAAGACTCTTGCAAATAAAATTCAACAAAATAATAAAAATATCATAGACCAATTTGATATTCTCCCATGCATGCAATGATGGTTCTATAAATGTAAATCAGCAAACATGATGCAATACATAAATAGAATCACATGATCATCTTGGTAGTTGCACAAAAATCCTTCAACAAAATTTAAAACCCATTTATAATAAAAACCCTGAAGAAAATAGGTATAGAAGATTTTTTTCAAAATAATAAATGCGGTATATGGCAAGCTCACATCCCACCCTATACTACGTGGGGAAAATCAGAGAACGTTTCCTCTAAAATCAGGAGCACGACAAAGATACTCACTCTCGCCACTCCTGTTCAGTGCAGTAACTGTAACTTTAGCCAGGGCCACAAACAGGAAAGAGGAATTCAAATTATCTCTGTAGATGGTATCATGTTTTATCAAGAATGTCCAACCTGAGGCCCACAGCTTTATTTTGTTTTGTTTCACATTCCATTTTTAATGTTAGGATGATTTTTTAAAATTCTGCATCTTGTTTATAGTAAGTATATCTTTCACAACACAAGATAATTCGTTTATACTCAAAAAATCAAAAGCCAAAATACATGCATGCCACAGGATATAAATGAATATGTCAAAATGACAGGACATGAAATTAGTATACAAAAATCAACAGCATTTTGATATGTAAATAATCAAAGAGAGAAAACAATTCCTTTTGCAATAGGTTCAAAAAGAAACACCTATGAATCAACTACACAAGAAGTCAAAAGATTCTATAATGAAAAATCACAAAGTGCTAATAAAATAAACTGAAAAATATATTAGAAAATACAAGATTTGTCTTTCATGAGTTGGGACAACTAATATTTTTAAATGATTGTATTACCAAAAGCCACTTACAGATTCAGTGCACCCTCATTAAAATACAACTTTGACAGAACAAAAAGAAAAACACAATGTTTATATGCAAAGATGAAAGCTCCAGAACAGCCAAAACAGTCCTGATTTTTTAAAAACAGGCATCACAATAGCTGATCACATATTACTCCATGAAGCTTTAGTATCAAAAACAACACAGTACTTATACAAAAACAGATATGTAGTCTTATGGAGAAAAACAGCCTCTTAACAAATGGTACTAGTAATACTGGATATATACATTTTCTTGAAAAAAAAATCCAAGCTGGATCTTATCTCTCAGTCTGTACTAAAATCAAATCAAAATGGAACAAAGATCTAGACACAAAAACAGAAAATTCAGAACTGCTGCGAGAAAACACAGGAAAAACATTCAAGCCATAGACACAAGGAAAGACTTCCTCAATAGCACTGCAACAGCACAGGTAAATAAACAATTAAAAATGAGACTGAAACAAATTAAAAATCTAAAAGACAACCATGGGAGAAAATTTTTGCTACCTTTTCTTGTGATGGAGGATTAATATCTAGAAGACATACGGAGCACTAAAGATAGCCCAGTCACAAAAATAGGCAGATGAACCGATTAGGCACTTCTCAGAACCATGAGCAGAATTGCTCAATTGTACATAAAAATGTCCAGTATCTTTAATTATTAGGGATTCCATCTCAACTCAAGTCAAAATGACTATTATCAAGAACTCAGAAAACGATGAACGTTGCAAAAACTGAACTTTCCTGCACCAATGGTGGGAATGTAAGCGTATACAACCACTATGGAAATTATTACGGTGCTTCAATAAAATCAAAAGTGCAAATACTATTTGCTACAGCTGTACACCTTCTTGCCATATTCCCAAGAGAATAAAAGGCAACATACTATTATGCTATATGCACGTGCATGTTTATAGCTAAGCTGTGACAACAACTTAAATGCCCACCAATGGATGAGATAGATGAGTATGTAACAAAAATGTGAAATTTGTGCAGAATGGAAGATTATTCAGCCACAAAGAAGAATGAAATCGCATCACTTGCAGAAAAGTAGAGGAACTGGGTACAGGTGAAGGGAACCAAACTGGACTCAGAAAATACAGTATTCTCTTACATTAAAAATCTAACAAAAAATTTAAAAAGCAAACTGACAAGAGCCTAGAAAGTAGACATTCGGAGGTGGGGAGAGGAGAGGAGAAGTGAGGGAACACCAGGGATAACAATCATCAAAATAAGTGACATCTTGAATAATGAATCTCGTTAATCTATATTACTAATATGTACTGTGTTTTTTTAAATGAAAGAAAATAACGGGTTGTTGCAAAAGCCCGACCCTGCCTTACCAGGTCTCTCTGGCTTCTTGCACAGAGACACACCACCTTGTCCTTCACACAGTCCAGGCCTCGCTATGAATGGAGCAGCACAGAAAGCCCTAAACAGAGCCGTGCCAACCCAGCTGCCCTGCTGTTGGACCTCAAGAACTGGGAGCTGCATAAACCTCTTCAGAAAGGTACACTGTCCTGAGTATTTTGTTAAAGAAACAAAAGGTTGAACAATGGACCATGTTAAAGGAAAGAAATGTGAGATGTAACTATCTGAGCAGCAAACAATGAGTAATTTAGGCATAACAAAGTTTCATTTTGTAATCTATTGATGCTAGTTTTTATTCTGTCAAACCAGACTGATGAGTTGAAAACTTTCACCTAAAAATCTCACCTTCATGGATGGATCCATCATCTCCAATACAATTTTACCAAATTCCTATGCTGTGATTTCTTTTGAGATAATTGTCACAGTGACAATTCTGTTATGTGTAAAACTACTTTCATTTGTAATAATTTCACTTTTACATTTGGTTATTCTGAGTTAAATACTGTCGCGTCTTGCCATGTTAATATTCCAGAATTTCTCCTAGAGCAATAATAGGATTGCTAATAGAATTCACTCATCCTCTATTTTAACACCTAAGGCAAATAAGAAAATTAATAAAAGTTGCTTACTTTATATTTTATGCAAAATGTAACTCATTCACTGAATGTTTTCACGTAAAGTATAACAATGCATATTCAAGAAACTATATGTGCATAGAATATAGATATATTATCCCAGGGGACTTTCATATTTCGGTGATACTAACCAATTTCTTCTCTCATTATTTTTCCTCCATTTTTATTAGTGCGCATATGCAATACACAATGGTGACTTTAGACTTGAGAATTTTGTGCACACAGACAGGGCAACAACTTCGCATTCCCGTCCCCACCCCTTTTCTAGCCTTCCCACCCTCTCCTGAACCTCCCTGTAGGTTTGGACATTGAGAGATTATTCATGGTAAACTGGGCAGGAACAGAGAGCTGGTGGTACCCGTCCTGATCATGCCTTTCCTATACCAAGTTTTGCCCCAGAAAATCCTTTTAAAAGATGTTTCAATAACAAAGAACCCTGGGAGATAAAGATAATATCTCCTTCCAGGGAAGAGAGCCCAATTTTAATCTGAGTATTCTAATAAAGATAATGTCTCCCTCTGGTACAAAGATTGAGTCAAATTACTAACAGCTTCTTAAAAGACAGCATCTAAGCTCCAGTTTCCTCAGTGGTAACACACACCCACTGTGTGTGTAGGGGGGTGGGGGTCCCTTTGGGCTCCCTTATGCACACACCCTGTGGAATTCAGGGAGAGTAGGAAAAGGGAAGTGATGTCAATTTCAGATAGCATGGAGATTGTTGGGGCATGGGATCAAAGCCCTTTGTCTCTGAACCAGAAACACCCTGTCTTCTGCTAGCATGTACTGACTACACCAGGCTACCTTCTTAGCTTGACAACAGGAAAATCAGACTATTCACTCTGCTGACAGTAGGCACCTGACAGATTTTTACAGAGTAATTTTCATTGCACCTAAATATTGCTCAGTGCTATTGTTTCCTTCAGCCATGATGCCACAGGCTGGGTAAGTTTAAAAAGAAAAGGCTTATATTGAGCTCTGGTCTTGGACAGGCTAGTCAGGGAGCCATGCCTGCTGATGGCTTTCTTGCTGGTAGAATCCTGAGAAGCACAGGGCAGCGCATGCTTGTACTTGTGTCTTGGTCTCTATTGTTTTCTGATTTCTTCCCCCTTTCTTACCAAACACAATCCTACCCTGAAGAGCTCATCTCAGTCTCCCCCCAAAGTCCCACCTTCATACACAATCCTCACCTGATTAAGTTTCTATCCTCTTAACATCTCAAAATGTGAATTAAATTCCAATATGAGTTTCAATGGGACAGTCCATGTAGAAGCCACATTAGCTATATTTTCTATTCCTTTAAGTACTTTATGAAGCTACAGAGTTAAATATTTGCAGTGTGTTTCCATCTGTCCATATTTCATGCATTTTAGCTGGTTTCTGGATCAGCTTGTGTATTTATTTATTTATTTATTTATTTATTTATTTATTTTTATCTGGGATCTGTGGTTTCCTCTATGATGATTACTGGTTACAAAAAAGACAAAAAAAGGATCCCTTTGTGGGTCACCAGAATCTCTCTGTCTACTTACCAATTTTTTCACCTCCTACCTATAAATTCTAACCATGTTTACATTCTAAATTCCATACGGTAAAAATGAGGCCAAATACAAGGCTCACCTTTTTCTGTTTCCTTTCTGTCATAAATTGCAATCTTGAGCTTCCTATTGTCTACTCTTAAAAAAACACTCTTCTGCATATTTTGCCCAGTTTTCTAGTCTTACATAGTAAGACAGAAACTGGGTTCTCGTTCCACTATCACTACTAGTAGTGGAAGTATGCTTGATTTTTTTAAGGTCTGCAAGATGGTAAAGTTGCTATAGAAATGGCCTCAGAAATAGAAAATTAAATTTCGTGGAATACAAGAAAAATGCAAAGACAACATGAGAAATAAAAAAAAACAATCCTATGTTTGGTTTTTTCTATATTTTAGGTGTCAATAAAATGGCGAGTGTTTTGTGAATGCCTATTTGTCAACAGTAATAATACTAAGGAAACATAATAAAAGTCATGTGCCAAAAATGTTACCCTTTCATATTGTGAGCTCACAACTTAACAGTAATTCTTCAGAAATCTGATAACCTAGTCTTCTTTTGACTATTTTACCAAGTGGATGCAGCGCACAAAGATTTGTAATTCTTAGCTTTTATTATGCAGGAGCTTCAAAATCTAGGCAGAGAATCATGAAAACTTTGGTCTGCTATTCATTAGCTGTGTGAATTTATGCAAATCACTTAATTTTACCAGTACAAATTTATTCTTTTGTAAACAAAAATTTGAACTAGAGGACATTTGCCGTCTTTTTATCTCAGAAAAGAAAAAAACTACTGTTCACTTTAAAAATATATTTAAAAGCTTTAGCTCTGTGTTGACCTCCATTAGATAAGAGAATAATTTTTGGCAAAAGTCTCTAAATACCCTCAAGATATTTCAAAACTAATTGTATTAAAAAGTCTTTCTTTTTATTTTCTGTAAAGATATTGTCAACAAAGTTATGAATTGCTAAAATATGCTCTACTAATCATGAATGCAATCATATTAATTAGGGTGTGCTGGAGATATCATCATTATGGCTTTCAGAAAAAAAAAAACAGAAAATGGAGCGAAAGGATTATAACTTTCTTTTTACACTATACTCAGAGTGTAATCTGGGAGGAAATGGACAACTGTTACCCTTTCTGATCATTTTTTCACTCAGTGACATTTGGCAAAATATTTAAATGCAATGTTTGAGACAAGTATTATCAAAACCTTTTTTGAGATGAACAGCTATCAAAGTATGATCCAAAATGGCTGAGCTCACATCTTCCTCCACAAAGAGGATACAACATGCCAAGTGGACAGCTGCTTTGTGTCCATATTTATATCAAATTAGTACGTTTGTGATAAATAAAAAATTGGGAAACTGGTACATACACTTCTCACATCTTGATCATGTTTACTTTCCCTGCCCTTCCATGTCAGCTCATCCTTTCCTAGCTCCACAAAGCCTACTTCTCTTTCCTATCATTAGTCTTTTATTTTTCTATTTAAATTATTTATATTGTAGCTTTCTCATATAAAATAATACAATAATTAACTGTCTCTGTCTGATTTGTTTTACTTATTATGGTTCTAAGGTACATCCATTTTCCTATAAATGACTCAAATTTTCCTTCCTTACTATGAAAGAACTACGTGTGTGTGTGTGTGTGTGTGTGTGTGTGTGTGTGTGTGTGTGTGTGTGTGTGTGTGTGACGTTTGCTTTATCCAGACTTCTGGTAGTGGCACATCGGCTGCTTCCAAGATTCAGTTAGGATGAGTTCTTCTGCTATGAACATGAGCACATATGCACGCTTAGATATGAATGACTAGACCATGGGAGAATGCTTGGACTAAGCAAGGGAGAAAGTGGGACTTTGTAAGACTCAGAGTCTTTGAACACATAGAGAGAGGAGAGAATATCCTAGGAACTGCCTCCCAGCATTGCCAGTCATAGGATAAGGGCACTCTCTTTTTTTTGCCAGAGAAAGATTGGGAGAAATCCAGCAAACACCATCAGCATGGATGGTGGCACTCTGGACACTAGAGATGTCTCAGGAACTACAGCTTTGCAGGCCAGTTAGGAGAGCAACTGATAGCTTCACAGAAACTTTGCTGTGAAGAAGAAATTCGTATCATCTTTCCCCCAGCATCCAGAACCCAGGCTGCTGAGGCCAGGGGCCTTGTGAAGGAGATATTCTCTGACTTTACATTTCACTCTAGGAGTCAGAAAGCCCTGTGAATCTTCTCTGAGACTCTACAGACATTCCAGCACATTCAAGGGATCTAGAATATCAGTGCCCAATTCAACCAAAACTAAATATAGTAAGAAATGAACAGCAACAAGAGAAAGAAAATATGAAAAGCAGTTGATTAACCACGGGGTATTATTCAGACAAAGAATTCATGCTTTCTGTATCCTCTTAGGTCTTCTGACCTATTGACTTCTCACCAACTTTCAAGTGGACTATCTTCTGGCTAGTCAAAACTTTACCTGTGAACAGATTATTTAAACCGAATATTCCGTCACATACCTTATGAAACTTAAAATATGTAAGCCAGTCCTAGTAATGGGAAGAAACCAATGAAGACTCCCAAAACCACGTGTTTTATTGTGGTAATTCCCAGATGCTGCATTGGAAATGTGAAGACCTGAAAAACCAAGTCCTTCACTGAAATGTGGACTTACACCTAGCCTAGGGAGACTCGTACCAGAATTATAATCCATGCAGCAATGGCAACTCATATGGTTACGTCTCCTTCCCCATTACATACCCTTTGCCTCATTTCTAGAGTATTTTCCTCACGATTTTCTCCCCCCCCCCATTTTATTGATATGTATATGTGCAAAATTTAAGGTTTACAATGGAGTTGAGCCTTTTAGGCACATATGTACCTTGTCAAGGTGACAAGGGCTTTCCCACTCTCCTTTTGTCCCTCCCCCTACCCTACCGTCCCTCCCACCTCCCCTACCTGACCCCCGTTTCCCTTTGTTTTTCCTTCCTCACTAGCGCCAAATGTCTATACCCTTTTAAAGTATCTTGAGACAGTGGGAAATTAAAGGCTGCAAATTGAAAGGCAAAGAGAAAATCTCACTTAATCTATCTGTTTAAACTCAGTGGGTTTATACATCATTCTTTCAAATCTTTGTGGATTGCTTCCTTGAGCACAAAGCACTTCAAATGTCCATGAGCCTCTATTTCCACTACCCTAATGTAACTCGGTAGCAAATTTTTGTGTAACAGAAACACTTTGAGAAAATTACTATGAAATAACAATTTATCACACATGCACACACACAGCTATCATTTTATAATAGATCTGTTTTTAATTCCACTTGCTGTTATTACTATGAAGCAAATGAAACTTAATATTAGAAGGTAAACATTTAAATCTGGGTGTGATAGCACATGCCCATATTCCTTGTACGTGGGAAGCTGAGGCAGGAGGATTACAAGTTTGAGTCCTGCCTTGCCAACTTGAAACTTGGTAAGAACCTATTGCAAAATACAAAAAGTTGGGGATATAATTCTGGCAGGGTTCTCGGTTCAATCCACAGTCCCAACAAGAAAGAAGGTATTTATACTTTCGTGTTTTATTTTGAGAAAAAAATAGAAAAATATTTATTTGGTTAAATAAATATGTATACCATCAAGCACTGCCTGATATTATCAGAGGTCAAAAAAATAACACCAATGACAGCCAAAGAAACAATGCTAGGGACCTTTAAGCAAGATTTATCTTCAACTGAAATACTTGTCCTTCTGGCACATCTTGTTCTTTGATTCTTTTACACAAATAATTTTTATCCGAGTCCCTAAAGCAAACGCAAAAGAGGAAAATAACCAGATAAAGGAGTGTGCAGTTTCAGGTCCTGACAACAAGTAGAGAAATTTTGTTTCATGCTTGAGAGAGCTGCGCATAGACCATCTGCTGCCCTCGCCAGTCCCATGCTGCCTGTCAACGCACGCATGCACACAGGAGAGTGCGCAGAGCAGACAGTGCCTCACCGCCACTGCACTGGAAATCTAGGAAACCACGGCCTCCCCTCTGGACACCATTCAAACGAATAATTAGGCCCAAGTGGTGGGTTTTAGGTCCACCCGGTGAACTAAATTTCAAAAGGAAAAAAGCCATGGAGCATTTCTGTCTCTGGAATGTCACCATGTATCGCATTCAGCTTGAGTTGAAAGGATAATTGAATAGAACCTCATGCTGCATTTGTATAGTGCTGTGAGACATGGTGGAAATAACACAGAAATAACACATGAAAGGGAAGTTACACTGCATTTTCAAGAGTCTACAACAGGATGGATTCGTGCTAGCTTTCAACTTACCAGGCAGCATAAAAATTTTCCTTGCTTTTTTACTCATAGAAAAAAATAATAATTGTGGTTAGTAATATCTCCCAATACCCAGGGTTTGACATTTGAGTTAAAGGCAAAAGAGTAGATATAACATATTCATATAGGATATTCCTATAAAATTGGGGAGAGCCCTAATTCTCCTCTCCAAAAAATAAAACTTCTGAACTCCTTAAACACAACTGGCCCTTAGGGTACTGAATGAGATTTTTAGACTTGGTGTTACCTAGTCTGGTCTTATAGTGAGAAGTTATTTCTCATTCTAGCTGGGAAGAAAGGAAATAAATTACTTACAAATATATATAAGGAAGTTATCTGCCCATAAATAATGCCTCTTGAAAGCGAGAGTCACACTCTTATTCCAAGTGTCAATGATCATATTTTTGAGAGGATTATACTTCACAGGCCTAGAGATTATGCTCTTGGAAACTACTCACTTAGAACTTGTAAATAGGAATGATTCTCATGTGGAAAGTGTAGTCTTACTCAAGAGATGGTGAGATGGAGTTAGCGCAATCATGAAAGCATGTCACTCTTACCAACTGTATATATGGTACATAAATATCCATTTATCTTTAAATAACACAGAATATCTTTATTTGCATTACGAATCCTTGAATAAAGACATGAATTGAATGCACTCCATGCTCCTAATAGCTTATTGGAAAACCTGGTATAAAAGAAAGAACATAACTTAAAAGTTCAGTAGAAGTACTGAAAAACTTAAGATCATATGTTATAAGTACATTAAATGTATACAAATAGTGTAATTACTAAAACTAATCATAGTTCAGGGCAAGGTGCTGATGAACTTTACATAAATGTACTGGACTTTAAGTGAATACTGATCTTGTGATAAATTTTGAAACATAAAGGTAAGGCAGAAGGTAATTGTGGGAAATTATGATCCAAGGATTAGTAGGGGGTGATCACTTCGTTATTTCTTGCTGGGCATACAGAAAGACCCTATCTTTCCCACCAGAAAGTGGAGCCTGGAACTGAGTTTCAGCCAATGGGAAGATGAGAATGGCGAAGATTGTTAACTTCAGGCCTTGCTGTTAAAAACTGTTGAGCATTAGCTACAGCTTAGAACAAAATATCCCCCACAAGTCTTTTGTTTAGAGGTTGGACTTCTGGGAAGAAACTGGATCATGGGGGTGCTACACTCATCGGTGCATTATTCATTAATGGCTGATTGGCTTTTCAGAGGTAAGGCCTGTTTAGAAGAAGCAGGTCACAGGGACCATGACCTGGAAATGTCTATTCCTACTCTAGGCTCATTCCTTCTTTTTGCTTCCTGAGAGATATGAGGTGAACGGCTTTCCTCTACCATGCTTTCACTGTGCTGTTTTTAACGTTATGCCTGCTGACCATGGATTGAGCCCATTGAACCTATCAGCCAAAATAAACCTTTTCTCTAACTTGCAGGCATCGGGTATTGTGTGTCAGTGATGGGAAAGCTAATCCAATAGTTTTACAGTTTATTTCTACCTTACGATGTTGGCTATGGAAGACGTGTTTTTCTTATTTTTATTATTATTTACATTTCCCATCTCTTTCCTGTGCCTTCAAACCATTCCTTCAGCCATCCCCATTCCCTCCCCACAAAGTCTCTCTTCTTACTTTGGAAGACATGTTTTTCAAGTGATCTAACTGTAAGATGGAGAAGAGTTACCCAAACTTTTTAGACTTCCCAGGAGCGAGGGGAGAAAAATCTCTGACTTGCAAAGACATTAGGACTTTACTTTCTAATTTATTTATTTTTTTCACTTTCCTCCTGCAGCATAAGCAAACCTATGCTGAATAATTTGAAGACATTTTCAAAATGCCCTAAAACATTTTTTAACACCCTTTCAAACCACCGGTAGTACTTTGGCTCCAATTATGAGCAATTGATGAATTTCGAGGCCTTTTTCTGTCATAGGTTTCCCATTTAACTCTGTAGGAACAAAGCAGCTGGGCATAAACGCTTACCTGTTCCTTTAGAATTTACATAACCCCGTTCAGAAGAAAAACGGTGATGCTGAGAGAACAGTGCTCATCGCTTTGCCAAAAAGAATTCTTAAAAGGGAACTTTAGGGAGAATTAGCCAAGGAATTTTGCAGTTGCTCAAATTGCCCTTCACAGAAAAGCAACAAACGTCATAGCTGCAGATGAGACTGCACCTGAGTACTCTCCTAAAGCATCTTTATACTTCACTAAGGACTAAGAGTCAAAGATGAGCATCTTTCTAGTGTTCACAAATACTGCTTGTTCGTTTTTTGTCACAAGGTTAATACTGTCCAGGAACCATGGCATTATTTCAGGTTTGTTCTTTTCATTTCTACTTCAATTGAGTCATAGTATCCATAGGATTCTAGTGTATATGCATCAGATATATTCTTAATCATTTTAAAGGTAACTCCAAAAGTATTATGATAAATGAAATAATTATTAGAAGTAATTCTTCAAGAGGTCTTTAGCATACTATATATAATGGATCTAATGAGATAATTCTTGAGGACTTCCGATAACCGTAGTTTAAAAATTTTAATTTTATATATTAATATATAATTACTATTTTTTTACCTAAAACAAAATGTTGATAAAGATTCATCTAATATTGAAATACCTGCCAGAGAACCAAAGAAAACATTACATAAGCTTCTTTTCTGATTAAAGGATTATGGTAGCTAAGGGAGTTGATACACTATGTATGCTAGAATTTTTGTTTCACATATTAAGGGATTTTGTTTCTTTTTGTACTTAAAGTTGACCATGGGAAATCTCGGAACCAGATACAGTCAGAATTGGTAGTCTTTGACCTTGTTTCTTGTCTGCTTATCGCTACTGACTCAAATCAATCAAGAGAAAGACTTTAGTAGAGTACAAATGAAACTAACAAACTATCACACATGTATTCAACTAGCTCACTGTCTGTAATCTGTTTTGAAAATTTATAACAGCTATGTACTCTTTCAGTTACCTAGAGGATAAAATCATTTCTTTCAAATTTAAAGTTTTTTTTTAACTGTAAGTCATTCGGTAACTATTTTCTACATATATTAGGAGAAAAACCAAAACTGTTTTAATATCTAACAAAACAATTAAAGATTTAGTTTACTAGAAGCCGGTATTTGTAATTTGAGAAGCACATTTTAATGACTATTTAGAAGTGTATTTTCTTGGGTAAATTTTAAGAGACAAAATGGCCTATTATTATTGTTCAAGTAGAGTCTTGCAAAAGTCAAGAGAATATTAGAGAATATTATAAGTACTTTTCCATTCTAATTTTGTAAGTTGAGATAACAACTGACTTCTTTTCTTTTTATAAACATTGCAGTACTGTATTTTATAATTAACTCTATTCACAATCATTAACCTTGGTGTTTAGGTTTTATCCTATTTTTCTTATTATTCATTCATTTATTTATGCATTCTTCCAACAATCATAAGTAGGACACAAAGAAGGTGCCATTCATTAGTAATTATGAGGACACAGTTTTTTAATAGTATTTTTTCTTAAGCTGATCACTACATCATGGTATTAATAATGAACAAGACTAGAGTCTTGCTTCTCTTGTGTTAGCCTTACATTCTAGCAATGACAGATCCCAGGTAAAGATTTCATTCGCAAAAATTTTACACAGATAAATCCAACCCTATTGTATAAAAGTGCTCCGCAGTATAGATTGTTCTCAAATACCAGATAAAAATCAAACAAAAATGGATACAATTTACAAGAGTGAAAAATTTCAAGTCATTCAATATTGAATGTATAGAGTAAGTGCCTTTTTCTCAAGGAAGACACAGTCAGGTACTCTTTGTTATTGTCAGAATGTTTAAACTAAAACATTTCAGAAGTCATATGAATTTATGTTATAAGAAGAATCATACTCTTACATAAATTTTCAATTTTGGTCAAATATTTCATGGAGATGTTCAATTATCAATGAAAAAATTGATTCAATTTTGCAAATTTCATTATCTGACTCTCATATGACTAGTATGAATACCAATAATAATACACACACACACACACACACACACACACACACACACACACACAATGGGATATCATTCAGCCTAAAAAAAATAGAATATTGGTACGGGGAAGGAGGAAGGGAGGGGTGGGTAGGGGGAGGGACAAAAGGAGAGTTGGAAAGTCCTTGTCACCTTGACAAGATAGGTAGGTGCACAAAATGCTCAACTTCATTGTAAACCTTAAATTTTGCACTTATACATATCAATACAATGGGTAAAAAATTTAAAAAAAAACAGAATCAAATACTGCCATTAGCAATATCATGAATAAGCCTCAAGGAGATTGTGCTAAGTGAAATAAGCTAGTTGCAGGAAAAAAAATTCCTGCCCATTTCTACTTGAGGTAGCTGAAATATCCAACCTCCTAGAAGAAACTACAATAGTGGTAGTCAGCGCCTGAGGGAGGAAGAAAGCAGGGGACGGAGGGAAGGAGGGAGGGAAGGAAACAAGGAGTTCTGGTACAACGGGTGTTGTTTCAGTTATGATGAATAAGTACCAGGGATATGCTATGCATAGCACCTACAATTAATGCTACTCTGCGTAAAACTTCAAAGTTCGCTAGAATAGTAGATCTCATGATAAGTGTTCTTACAGAAAAAGGGTACTGGAAAAATTAAGACACGTTGCACATATATATTGCCTATCACTAATATTTACCTACACCTGAACTCACCAAATCGTACATCTCAAATAAGTATAGTTTTTATATTAATATCAGTGATACCTCAATGTCACTTTGAAACAAAAAATGACAAAACTGATCTGCGTATTCTGACTGTGGCATTAAGTTGGGAATTCATAATGCTTAGCCTGAGCTTTTCATACTAATTGTAATACTAAGTGACGTAAGTATCCTTCTCCTTTTGGTTCTCGTTTTCCGTACTTCAGTCAAGGGGTTAAGGAAGAGGGCCTTTGCTTCTGCCTCAGCTTGATTAAACTTTAAGCAGGCATCTCCTAGTCTCTCCCTCCTTGGACTTCATCTCACCATTACTCAGAAAATCCACATACCTAACCACAGAACTCCCTCCCTTCTGTTTCCTTACAACACCGTGCTATTTGAAAAATTCTTTCTTTGTCCCTTTGAGATGGAAATCTTTTCAAAAGCCTTTTCAGAGATATACAGCCTGGAAATATCTTTTTCAAAAACCTGGAAGTCATCCCTACCAAATCCAATCATTAAGGAATCCTGTCTCTCAGTCTCTGTTGAAGAGCAGGAGCCTAGCTTTGGTGGGAAACTTGCTTCACATTCTAAAACTACTACCTGCCACAAAGATCTGAGAAGGCTTACGTTTTCTTCATACAAATCTATTACAAATACTATAAATTCTCCCACTTGTTTAAATGGAGTTGAGTCCCTACCACTCTTAGTCACTTTCTCTTACTGCAGCAGCTTTGCCTAAAGTCCTCCTTGCCCATTAGGGTGACCTAGATAGTCTTTGATTAACTCTTTTCAATTCTGAAGTGTTGTGTTTCTATGAAAAAAAGCCTTTTCATCTGAATTGAATACAAAAATGGTGTAGCCATTTTAAAGAATATTTTAAAAATAGCTGGGATGGAGCTTGAAAATTAGCAAAACTGTGCTAATTATGATACAAACCTTAATTCCTGATGTCTAACATTGTGCAACCCTTCAGCATCTTTCAAAACCAAAAACAAAGTTTGGTTCTCAGCACTATTATCACTTTTTTCTACTCTACCATTCCCTCTAAAATGATTCATTTATTTTGGATCATGTGATATAAACAATTTAATTTATATAAAATATAGCTCACATCTTAGGAATTTAATGTGTCTAGATTTATTCTTTTGCATGTGGATAACCAGTTCTCCCAGAACCACTTAGTGAAGAGGCCATCCTTTCTCCAGTGTGTTTTCGTCGTTTTTGCTCAAGATAGGATACCTGATGCAAAAGAAGTAGCTCTGGAATCAACAAATGAGATTATATCAAATTAAAAAGCTTGTGCATGACAAGGAAACCATTAACAGAGAGAAAAAAAAACAGACAGAATGGGAAAAAAATCTTTACCTCGTACACCTTGGACAGGAGGCTAATAACTAGAACATACAAAAATTGAAGAAAAATAGAACCCACAAAATCAAAGACCAAATTAAGAAGTGAGAAATTAAAATGAATGAGCAGTTCTCAGAAGTACAAATGGCCAGCAAAATACAGGCAAGAAAAAGTGTTCAACTTTCTTAGCCATTAAAGAAATCCAAAAGAAAACAACCCTAAGATACCTTCTTACTTCAGTGAAAATGACTTATGTCAAGAACACAAAAAGCAACAGGCCCTGGCAAGGTGGTGGAGAAAATCGAATCTTTTTACATTTACAGTGGGACTGTAAACTGGTTTAACCACTATGAAAAGCACTATGGAGATTCCTCAAAAACTAAAAATAGCTACTCCATTTGACCCAGTGATACTTCTGCTGGGTATCTTTCCAAAAGAGTTAAAAGAACTATATAACAGAGATACATGTATATCCATATTTATAACAGTACAACTAATACCAGCTGAATCATGGATGATGTCAAATTACCCATCAACAGCCAAATGGATTCGAAAAATGTGATATATATGTATGTATATATATATATATGTGTGTGTGTGTGTGTGTGTGTGTGTGTGTGTGTGTATATGTATATATATGTATATACATATGTATATATGTATATATATGTATATACATATGTATATATATAATGAGCTCTACTATGCCATAAGACAGCTAGATATGAATCATTTTTACATAAATAGATACAACTTGAGATCATTACACATAGTAAATGCATCAAACTCAGAAGATTAAATATCATATCATTTTGTAATGTGAGAAATCTGAGTATAAATAAATGAGTCCAATAAGTGACATGCTGGGAGTCTCGGAAGAGGAAGTGGTGGAGGGTCCAAGGGGGCGAGAAAGGGACTATGACGTTGTCGCCATACAATTTCCAAGTTTAGTGCAACCACTGTGCATCACACATACACACAAATAAAAATGGGATAAGTAAATAACATGCTTTATTTAGCTATTAAAATTTAGTGTAATTAACAATCAATCAGCTGCTTCTTCTATGGTCCTTTCTTCTACTAAAGAGAAAGTCGAACTGTTCACTATTTCCTTCCTTTAAAATTCATAATGATTTTATCCAATACTTTATTTCAGATTTTAATACTATGGCCACTACAAATCAAAAATACATGCTAATTTAAAGATATCATGAGTGAATGAGCAATACAGTGATCAATTCTGCCCTGGTGTACAATACAAGCCAACACATATCCCTGATATCCTCTTAAGAACACACCTAACATGTTGATCCACTTTCCTTAAGTATTGCAGTTGTCATGTGAATAATCTTTCATATTTTGCATGAAAATCTTCAAATCAATAATATTAAAATTATGATTCTTACAGATAAAGAAAAAGAAGTTCTGCATGAAAACATGAAACAGCAAATTTTCCCATCATTCAATCCCTCACATATGAGTCTTATTTAACAATATGATTTACCTCATAAGAAGAGCTATACCTGGGCAGGAATCATTTTGGCATTCATAACAAGAAACCCTGGGGTTCCATTCAGTTGGTTATGTGGATGTTGGAAACTATATAACTGTGGCAGTGTAATATGTAATTCTCAATGGAAGACATAATGCAGAAAGATTTTAGGAAAATTAACTGACTGGAAATGCAGGACACCTACTATAGAGTTTACTAAAGTCCAACAAATGGCATAATATTCATCTGCCTGAATATTTACATTGCAGGTGTGTAACTGTTGTAGCATATGTGCTCAATGACAAGTGGTCTGACGCTGCTTGAGGGGCAAAGTTCCAGACCCTCTGCAGGCTGCCTTGGCTCCCTGGCCTGTCTGGCAGGTACCAGGGCTCCTGAGGCAGGAATGGCATGAGAAAATGGGGGGTAGGAAAGAGAAGATTCTCCTAATAGTCTAGGGTTTATCATCTCTAGCACAAGAAGAGAGAAATGAAGCAGGTATTCAATTGGCTCAGGAAAAAAGAACTCAAAGAAACTGACTGATAAATTTAAGTATTCAAACTACATCAAATGGCAGCTGTATGTTCAATTTTACTAGCCTTTTTTCATAAAAAAATAAAATTAAAGCACAATCTGAAAGCAAACAATGGAGCAAGGATACAATCCTGGCCACAAACAGAATTAAGAATTCAAGAAAAATAGATATAAAGATGAATAGCGAGAAACATTTTGCTCATAGCTTCATATAGGATTTTTTCAAACTATTGTTTTACTACTAATTTTACTACTAATAATGGTGACTAATAAACCTCCGCCCACAGCCTAAGGAGGCTTCCAGGGGGCTCATTCCATGTAGGGCTAGCTGGCTTCAAGGACAAGACGTGATAGGGGAAGGGGAAGGTGGGGGAAAGCTGTTCGCACCATGGCAGCCTGCAGGTAAAGAGAAAGAGAGAGGGGAGGGAGGGAGACAAGAGTACAGTCTTCTAGGACACACCCTGACACAGGACTGTTCTGGGCAGGCCCCATCTCCTGGCAGCACGTTCCATTAGGAACTAACACATCAGCAAACTAATATGCCAGTGAGTATGCCGCCTCATAATCCTAGCACCTTCCCAAAGCCCTAAGTCGGAACACATGAGACTCTGGGAGGACCTTTTGGACCTGCACTATAGGAAACAGTTAATGTACAATTGGTATTCTGAAGTCTGTGATCTCACAAGCTGAGATACTTTCTATGACTGTGAATCAACAAATGTAACACATCCCCTACCATCGTTGGGAATTTAAGGCAAGATTCAGTCTATCTACTGCTGCAGGACATGTAGAAGTTTTCCTGGTACAATGAGTATGAACTGCTCCATAAACTTTACTGCACAAAGGATTATATCATTTCATTTTCATCAGATTAAGTTAAAAGCAGCTCGCTTCCTAGTGTGCCAGATGTGCAGAGGTTGAGAACTGTCTGTTAAAATAATTCAACCCTGAATAAATCACTTTAATATGTGGAATAGTTGGCTCTACCCCCCAGTCTGAGTTCTAATTTGTTGTCTGTTTTCCCACGCAGGCTTCTGTTGCTCGCTGCCACGGGAGAGGTGTTATTCCAAAAATAGAGATATCCCACTACACTAACCCCACGCATAAAGCCCAATTTCTAAGGCGCCTCAGCGGACACTGTGTTTTCCAGATCATTCCTCATACTCAAGGGAGATACTACAGAAGAGAGTTGGGACAAACTCTCAAGCTGTGCTCTTCGCTGATAATAAAGAGGAGAAGTGATCTCCTCTTTCTAGCACTCAGCCTGCGCCAGGATTGGGAACTCAACTCCACTGCGCATTAGGGATACAGGGTGGGGTCTCCAGGTGTCTGTGGAGATAAAGAGGTGAAAAATAGTCCAGCTGGGGATGACCCTGGCAAGAAAGTTCTTTCTCTCTTATCTATTCTATGTATTAAGCCTTGAGTTATTATTTTAAATGTGAGTTTTCTACTTTATTTTTAAAGTAGTGGATAATTCTAGTGGATATAGAAAAAGATGCTTAAATGTTATTTATACCAGCCTTATAAGCAAATTTGAGGAAAAAAGTGCCCCTTCACCTATGGTCTTTACATTATCATAATTACTACCCTGAATGAGGAAGTTTTTAAAAGATGAAGCTCACAGTAACAAAAATAATTCTGTAAGTAAAAATGGACTTTTTATTTTGCTGGCTTTTTATCTAAATTATAAAAAGTGATGATACAGCCGCATCAGTATCATGTTTTTGTGACACTGAAGATCAGAATCAGGGCTTTGCACTGAATTCATACCCAGCCCATATTTTTTTTAAGTTTTTAAGACAGAATGTCCCAAAGTTGCTAAATTACCCAGGCTTAGCTCACTGGAGGGAAGGGATTACAGGCCAGCACCACCGAGCCCAACTGCATCAATTTTTAAATGCATTTTATTAATATTATTATTTCATGACAAACCTCAATTATATATGCTTATGGGATGCAATATGATTATTTCAATCTTTGTGTACAATGTGAAGTTATACTGTGGCTTGGAACTCACAGCTAACCAAGGCCATTTGCTGGGCTTTACGCTGGGTGAGGTTTCTGCAGTTGCTTCTTGGCTTCACAAGATGGGAAGAACCAGAGGGTATTCTCTGCAGATACATGTGCATTTGACTCTTCTGGACAGCCTGCAGTAGGCCAAACTGATCTGATCCTGAGAGCCTGTGGGGCTTTCTTCCTGAAGCTGGATGCAGCTGGAAATATTTCCCGTGTGATGTCCTTCAGCAAAAACGCAAAGGTACCGAGATCCCCATGGTGGTCACTGTGAGTCCTTCCCTATATTTTACTGCTTATTCGCCCCAGTTAAGCTAGTCCTGCTGGTACTCAATGACATGAGATGGAAGTGAGCTTTATTCAAAGGTCCAAGAATGGTAGAGAAGTAGAATGTATGCCTCTAACTCAGTTTTCTGACTGTAGAAACTCTAGGTCTAGAAAAATTCTCTCTGGGCAACTGTGCCTGCATGAAGAATAATAAAAGCGAACCAATCTTCTTTTTTAACTTATGGGTCATGATTTTTCTCAGATCTTCAGTCCAAGGGGATCTGCTTCCTCTCTTGGGGGGGGGGGGGGGGTCAGTCTCATCCCTAAATTCCAGGATATCCAAGACAGTACCTTTCTGTGTACATACATAATGGTTATGTTCCTGCGGGAGGCAGTGGAGTTGAGAAACTCCTATGTATTGATCTGCAATTATTTTTTTAAAGAAACATTTAAATGTCTGGCATCTGATTAATAAAATAAATGGGAGCATATCCACTGGTATGTTATTAATGAACAATGTACATTGGAAGAAGACAGTGGTAAAACAAAAAAATTATGTTTCAAATCCCAAGTATTCAGAGAAATACTTCAAAAGCATTGTGCTGCAGATAAGAACAGGTGGCAATAGTCAAATTTCCCATCTGCAGATTGTAAAATCATCTTCTACAGGTTGGCTTTCACAAGTATTACAGCCAATGTGTGGGAATCTATCCATTCGCGAATTATGCCAGATGGGCCCTGACCAAATTCTGAGTCACATAGGACCAATGTTCTTTTTGATGTTTTTTAAAGTTTAAAGCAGATGACCATGCCATTTGCACAGCAAACTAGGAGCTTTGAAGAATATGTGAGAAGAATTTATCTAGTGAATTGAGAAAGAGGACAGTTAATGACATCAGAGCTCCTAAAATCCCAGATCCTAATGATCAAAATCTTCTGCAGATGTGGCCCAGTCAGAGGTAAAAACAAAATTGGCAATTATCTGTTCGTAACTGCAGGCCAGTATTTCAACTTCTCCCTGGAAACAAATCAAGAAATTTGCAGATACGTATAATTCTACAATATTAGTCTTACATTGTGACTTGGATTATTTTTCTAGTATTACTATTTAAAACTGCTATGAGCTTGCCTGATAATTTGCATTTTGTTTGGAAGTCCTTAAGCTTATAACAGCTGCTTCACAAAAAAAGAAAAAAATAAATCTCTATGCTCATAAAACAAAAGCTTATCAACACTGTATGACCACAGCATTTCCTATTTGTGGTCATTAGAATCAACGTAGAGTTGGTAAATATTTTTTATGATCATAAAACATATAGTATTGTAGTCTTTACCCAGCTTCCTCTTTCTCATGTATTTAAGATGAGAATGCACTGTAATTTTATTCAAAAAAAGAAAGGGAAAACAAGAGAAAGAAAGGAAGCAAGCAAGAAAGATGGAGGAGGAATTGAAGAGGAAAAGAGGAGGAGTGAAGCAGAGGTAGGCAGCTCATTACTGTGTCCCTTCAAAACTTTAGAAGCCACACCATTAAAAGTACCTCCGAAAGTGACAGTATTATGAGAGAGCCTTTAAGGTAGCAATTAAGTTAGAGAAGGCCATTATAGTGGCCCTAATTCAATATGACTTATCAGAAGAAGAACTGAGAGAACTACAAAGTAGGAAGAGAATTTGTTTTCTATCCTCTGAGCTCTTAATTGGCACACAAAAAATTATCAAGAGAAAAACAACAGTTTATTAGTATTACTTCATGTATACTTGGTATAGACCCAGAAAAATGAGTAACCCTCAGGGAGATAACACCAAGTTGGAGTTTATACTTATTTCCTGCTGAATCAGAGTGTTGGCCAGGCTGGTGAACGGAAGCAAGGCAGACTCAAGCCCCTCCCCTTGTGTTGTCAATTGTGCATCTCAATGGATGTTAAAATTAGTTCTGTAGAGTAGGAAAGATCACCTTTTTATAGATTTATGTTGTTGTTGTATAAATTCTGAGTAGATTTATTTCTAATTGAGTCAAATTACAAAATTTGTTCTCCATTTTTACTTTTATTTCGATCTGCAATTATTTTTTCTGTGTTTCTTTCATCTTTTTTGATCCCTCTTCTCCTCCCTTCTCCCCCAACTTCAGTATCTCACACAACTGCTTCTATAAACTACCTGTACTCTGGTTTTCTCATAATGACAAACCATGCAATATTTAACCTTCTGAGTTTGATTCACTTTACCGAGTATGCTCGTCATCTTTCCTATAACGTCACTATCCTCTGTCTGAACTCTTCAGTGATTCACACATCTGAGCTGACTCTCTCGTTAAGGGCCTGATTTCAATCTTGATTTCCTATTGTCTCTGTCTCTCTGACCTTGTCCTCCGTTTTAAGTTCTCCAGGGATTCAAATCATTTCAAGATCCATTATCCAATTCCATCCATTTTCCTGGGGATGTTACAATTTCAGTCTTTTTTATGGGTGAGTAGTATTCTGTTGCGGGTACATGATCTCCTTTCTCTACCTATTATGCAGCTGATCATGTTAAGGTGAGTAAGTCAAAAGCTGAAAGGCAAATACCTGCGTCCTGTGTTTCCTCTCATGTGGGGAATCTATGGAGACACAAGGACAGGGAAACCGTACCAAAGCATCAAGGAGACTATTTAAGAAGAAATAAGGAGGACAGAATCAGTTATAACGCTGTACATGTATGCCTAAGTAAAACCCATTATCCGGTATAACTAATTAAAATAATTCAAAATTGTTAACAGTTCTAGTAAAAATTTAGTTTTCTTGTATTCATGAGAATCTGAAATTTGTTCAAATATTTGTGTTCACTTTTTTCTCCCCGTTCTCTATATTTATTGGAAGAAGAATGGCTAATGTCATTTAGTCAATCACTGTAACTTCAATTACTCAAAAGTGACAATTTTTTCAAACAAAATTTTACACAGAGAAACTGAAGAAAGTTGATCTTTTTCTCAAGTAAAGGCATCCAGTTCTTCAAGTTCCAAAAACAAAATAGTGACTTATTTGGCCCTAAAGTTGTGCTAAACTGCAATCAATTTTATACCATCCTTAATCAATAACCACTTTATATTGGCTTATCACATTTAAAAGAGCATTTCTCAATGAAACATGCATTAAACGTCTTTATTAAGGTGTCTAAATTTTTAAATACTGGTGCATTGCTCTAACATATACACATATAGAAAAAAATTGAAATCAGTACCAAAACCGGTAAAAGACCAAGAATTCTATGACATCACAAAATTTCTTTTGAGAATATGAATTCCAAATAAACAGAAAAATCCAAGAATCCAGCTCCTCAGAGGGACCCTCCTGAGCAGTACCACAGTCTATCGGGATCATGAGAACGTAGATGCCTGCCGTGCTGCTACAGCAAACTAGAACGGACCCTACATTTTCCCAACCTCTGAGGTGATTTGTTTGCACGTTACAGACTGAAGAGCCCAAAAAGCCCTCTTAAGTAGAAGTGATGGTTGGCAGGTGGCTTTTTCTGAAAAGACACAACTGTAACAACCTGCTGTATTTTCATGCTGATGCTCTGAGTTCCCTTAGTGAACCATGCCTAAAATTCAGACAGAATACAGCTAAACAGCAACAACCAGGGATGTGAATTACTCGGTGAACACCCAGTGATTTTTTTTTTTCTGTCTTCTATGTCTTGCTACTAAATTTTGTGTTCAGAAAAGATGAGTTGTTGCTTTTTTATATTTTATTCTTTCACTAATTTGGTGTTCAGTAAATATTTACTGGATACCGGATACCTGGCAGAAAGAAGAATTACCCGAACTAAACAGGAAGTTGGTTCAGAAGTTCTCTGATACTTTTTTTAAATCTAAAATCTAATGAGTCAGTGAGTAATCTAAAACTTCACTTTACACCATTTTACTGCATTTAGGTCTGGAGATACTACGTTCCCATGAAACCATTACCATAGTCCACCATAAACTTATCTACCACCTCTAAAACTTCTTCCCGCCCTAATCACTTGTTATTACCAGTGTGCCTGGGAAAGAAAATTGAAAGCCTGTGCCCTTCAATTTGGGAGGATTCAGTTTTTGTTCCTTATGTGTGATTTTTATTGTTAATTTCATGTAATTATCAATAAAGTACATATGGTGTTCTTTGAAGTGCTACACCATCGAGCTCCAGGACTTGCTCGTCCTGTAGAACTGAACTTCCTCTTCTTTGACTCATGTCTCCCTACATTGCCTGCCCCTGCTCTTGGCAGTGACCTATTTTGCATCTATGACTCTGACTTATTTTAATTCTTTATATAAATTTTATCACGCAGTATTTTTCCTTTTCTATCTCACTTATTTCATTTAGTACAATATGCACCAGATTCATCTACATTATCACAAGTGGCAGTATTTCATTCTTTTGGACATTAAATAACACTCTATTCTATGTCTAATCACATTTCTGTTACAGTTTGTTCACTTAGGAGCACTTAGGTTGCTCTTGTACCTTAATTACTGTGAATAACGCTGCAACAAACACGGCAGGGCAGATACATTTCTGAGGTCCAGATTTCCATTGCGAGTAAGATTACTTAGTCATATGGTGACTTCATTTATAATTATTTGAGATGCTCTAATATTATTATCCATGTTGGTCACATTAATTGACATTCCTAACAGCAGTACATAGGATTCCATTTTCTTGACATCTTTATCCAAACAAAATGCGAGGTGATAGCTCATTGTGGTTTTGATTTGCTTTTCCTGTAAGATTAATAGTTTAGGGCATCTTTTCACACATATTGGTGGTCTTTCATAAGCCTTTGAGGAGATGTATATTCAGGTCCTCGGCCCACACATTACTGGGAGCACTCAGACTTTCTGCTTCTGAATTTTAGTACTTTTCTTTATATACTTTACATGTTGACCCTTATCAGATATGTGGTTTACAAATATTTCCTCTATTTTATAGATTGCCATTTCAGTTTGTTGTTTGCTTTGTTGTGCATAGGTTTATATAATGTTTTATAATGGAAACTATTTTCCTCCATTTTATCAGAATATACAAGTGGTATACAATGGGTACGTTAAGCTTGACAATTCGGTGCACATTTATGTTGCAACTTCTGTACACATTTATGTTGCAACATCTTTACAATTCATTCCCCTTCCTCTTTTTCATCTCTCTTCTCCCTTCTCCCCTGACTCTCAGTATCTCACCCAACTGCTTCTAGAAACTACCTGTATTCTGGTTTTCTCATAATTAGAAACCATGCAACATTTAACCTTCTGAGCTTGATTCACTTTACTGAGCGTGCTAGTTTCAAGTTGTGTCCACTTGCCTACAAATACTTCAAATCTATCACAGCTCTCTCTAGTTTGATATAATCTCACTGCCTAGGTTTGGATTTGCTTCCTCTGCTTTTCATCTCAGTGTCATGTACAACAATTTGTTAATCAATGTATGTATATGGGAGCCTGAGGCATATCATGACTTCAAATTTCTCCCCACCTGCCAGTATTTTCTTCTTTTTCCTTAGAATTTGTGAAACATACAATTGCGTTCATTTTGGGAAATTAGTGTGTGTGTGTGTGTGTGTGTGTATGCCATATTTTGATAATCTTTTATTCACTTTTCCTCTCCACCTTAAACTCTTCCCCCTTCAATTTTCTTAAATTAAAACCTCAACAGCAGTATCTATGGGAACTTCCTTAATTGCATAGTCAAGATCCCTTCATGTTTCTACCTCTGTTAGGATTCTAGCTGTATTAGAGTGTTTCCTATATTAGTGTCCTCTGACTAACATTATCAACAGTAAATATACATGTAAAATTATGCAAGAGGTTTTTATGTAGGCGCACATGGCCAAAGACTGCAAAGGAGTCCAGAATGGCTGTCTGTGAGATCAGAATCAGGAGAGCCCACCATGGCAGTCTGTACCCTGCTGAGCAAGGGAGCCCGGCACTAGCCCTGCAAACTACCTTGGGGTGGCCGGGCGCACTTGCACCAGGCAGCCAGGGAACAGGAGGCCAGGGTCTCAATGAAAATGCAAAGACGTGAGCTCCTTCAAAATGAGTATGTGCTTCCCTTCTCCTTTCTCTCTTTCTTCTGTCCAGGCTACAAGTGCACAGACAGGTGCCACCCACTTCCGGGTGGGAATCCTTTCCTCAGTTTTCTGCCCTAAGTATCCATCAGCTGCAGACACACCCAGAACTGTGCTTTATTAATCTGTTAGACATTTTCTGACTCACTCAAGTTGGCATGGCATGACTAACAGCCACAAGTAGGTCTTCTCATCGGTACCTCAAGTTCCTATGGTAATCTCTTTGCAAGATGACTTAAGTAGATATCATATCATGAAGCAATAACAGCACTGCTTAATTTACCTATGCTGGAGCTAAAAACTTAGCATTTCTCCTGCCATCAGGGAGTAGCAGTCTGCATAGAAAGGAAGAAAAAGCAACCTTGCACAGTTGTGACACAGAAAATAACTGAAAGCAAAGTGGCTCAGCTTCATTATACTCTCGTTAGTAGATAAGACACTTAAGAATTACATTTGATGGCCCATAAGGATGTCTACATTTTATTTATTACATACGTGTTCCATGAAAACCTTCCCACACTCCAATGGTGGTGTATTTAGTATTTCTGGTTATCTTTCCATTAGACATATTTAGGCATTAGTTAGTTGATTATAAACTGCAAATTGGTAACAAAAATTGAGATTTTTCTGAAACTAAACCAGAAAAATAATTTTCCCTTTGCATAGTTTCATTATCCCTCATTCTTCAACTATACAAATTTTTTCATACCAAAAATAATGTTGAAAACAATTCCTTTTTCTGAAACTTAACTTCTATTCAGATAATATTTCTGTGTTTCATTCTGCTTTTGTTTTAAAAAATGCCATAAAATAAATCAAAAGAAAGAAACAAAACTGCAAAAGAGAGAAAAAACACAAAGAAGATTTTACTTTATCTCTTGAATTCCAGATAAGTCTCAGGAACTTAGTATAAGGACATGGATGGATTACAGGGAAACACAATCCCCACCACAATCGTGCCTGGGGAATTGAGACGAGGGAGGAAGCTGTTCTTTGCAGGCATCCTGCAATTTGTTAGTTCTTTTGAGATATATAGGCTTTCTGTCAGATTTTTATGAGCTTTCCCTTATGCATAAAAATTTGGCCAAAAGTTTGTGTGTGCTTGTGTGTGTGTGTGTGTGTGTGTGTGTGTGTGTGTTTCAAGAAGTTTTATAAGCAAAAATTTCCACCCATGAGAGAATGAAAAGTCTTACTATGGATCAACATCATGAAAAAGAATCAATTCATCTGGTGAGTCTAAGGTTAAATTTTATATGACAGAATAATGACTCAAATGATGGCGAAACTGGGTACAAGGTCAGAGGGGCATGTGGTCCTAAGAGAGAGGATCACCTGTGAAGCTTCCAGCAGTATCTGGTGAAGAGGAGACTGACAGACATAAGGACGTATCCACTACGTGGTAGCAGAAGATGGCAACTTCATGGCAAGCTTATTCCTGACTCAGATCATATCCTATTGGCCATGAACCAAACTGATATGCTGAGTTTAAACATAGGTAGAATGTACACATAGGGATTAGAATGTTTAAAAAGTAAAAAGCCAAACACTCCATAACACAAGCACAAAACTGCCCATAAGCACAAAACTATGCTGATATTTTTATCTAAAATATATTCTAATATTTGCAAAATAAGATGAGGTAATAGAAGTCAAGAGTAAAGAGATAGGATCCCATCATGCTCAATTTATTGTAGTTTAGGCAGTGTAAGCATCACAGATGCAGCTCTCCAGAAGCTGGTACTGAAAAGGAGTTGGGAGGGAAAGACGAACATGCTAGGTTCCAATATATAAAAGGATGGACAAAGTAGCACTGGGCAGAGGGAAAAACTGAGATACAACTTATGATCCACAAAGCCTTGGCCCACCCAGCTTTGGTTTTGGAGTAAGTGTTGCCATCAAACTATCCCATGACCAGAAAAAGCAGACAAAAAACAAAACAAAAAAAAAAAAAAAAAAAAAAAAACAGGGCCTTTACATTCTTGTCTTTTTTGTCCAAGGATATTGGTTGCCCAGAAAATGTTTAATGACAGCCAGAGGCTACCTCCTGACTACACTTCCTGCCTCTGAGAAGTAAGTTTGATTTTGGAAAGGTATTTGGGCAGGTTAGCCCTCGGTCCATCACAGCAAGACCGGAAATCAGATTTCCAGGGGAATTCTTGTATTCTTTGTATTCTGAACATAATTAAGACTTAATTTCCACTTCATAAGAAAAAAATAAAGAAAATTATGTTTCATACTATTTCCCTCAAAACTGATAACAAATGAAACAGACCAAATGATAAACCACTCAGTCACTGGAAATGAAATCACAGGCAAAAAAAAAATCTATACATGTCAAGGAATATTTATTTTCATATAAGATACTAAATTCTAAAAAATTTAGGTCAAAAAGTAATCAATGAAATAAAATATAATTCAGGTGATTAAAAAACATAGCATAGAAAAAAATCTACAAAAATAAAATGTATATATTCAATGTCCCATAATTTTGTTATTTCTAAGGTCACATGATTAAAAAATAAGACAGAGAGATTAACATAACATGGTCCTTGCCATGATCAAGAATTCCTAGGCTAGCACAGAAGAGAAAGACATTAACAAGAAAAGGTGATAAAAGGTCATAACTTCATCTAGAAATATGCACGGTGGAGAATTGGGCAGCCATGATCCAGGGCAGGGGCAATGTGGGACAATAGGACTGACCTGAAGGGAAAGGCTCTCCCTGCTCTAGTTATTCCCTTATTGTCTTCAGTCACTAGAGAAAGAACAGAAAACTCATCTTTAAAGAAACAAACCAAAACACACACACACACACACACACACACACACACACACACACACACACACTTGAAGAACTTTAATACTTCCAATATAAATGCTGGTACTTAAAGTCTGCTCATTCTGGCACATGGAAATCCACATCTGATCAAAGAGCACAGTCAGATTATCCTCATGCCCTACTCAAGTCACACATACCAGAGCTCATGGTCAAAATCCCAATATGGATAATAAAATTAATAAGAAGTCAATATACAAAGTGAATACACATGTGATGTATTTGTGTGTACTCCTTGAATGCATACACACACACACACACACACACACACACACACACACACACACACGGAGAAATGGAGAATAAATCTGGGCTCTTTTTTCATTAAAAATATGAATGGAATTGGAAGAGAGAAAAGTATAGGGAATTAAAAACATGCACAACAATGATCTAGAAGATCAGACTCCAAGACTGATCGTAAGACAAACAGAAAGAATGGAGCACAATTAATATGCCTTCTTTGGAAGGACTTGAGAAAATATTACTTTCATAAATCAGAAACAGGATGCTAGCGAGAGGAAACAATCCTGTAACAAGAGAGAAGCTGAAAGCAGAACAGTATCATACTGAAAATTTGAAATGTCAGAAGTGGCAATAAGAGAACACAAGGAAATCTTTCACAGCATAGCTCAAAAAGACAAAAAGGAAGTATAAAAAGTACACACAAGATTAATTCAGGAAGCTCAACATTGAGTTTACAGAAATTCTCTATGAGAAAATGAATCGAGGAAAAGAAAAAATAAAAGGCTATTTCCTATAAGTAATAAAAGGCGAGCCTTCAAACTAAAATGGCCTGCAAAAGAAGAAAAGATACTACCTGGAATTTTCACATAAATTTTGAGATAACAATTTGGGGCTACAGTGTGACTTATTCGATAGGGCAGAGCCAAGAGGGTGGAGAGCAGCAGGGGCTCGGGAAGGCAGCTCCTTGGGAACCCAGGCGGGGAGGCCGAAGGCAGCGCAGAGGCCTCCGTGGCAGCTTGGCTTTGGGTAGAGACAGAGTCCCAGGATCTAAGGGGAGCCTCAGAGCTGGCTGGCAGCAGCCCAGCAGACATCACTGTGGCACCCGCACCCCACCCCGGATGATCGCCTGCTGGAGCCAAACCCTCAGAGCTGGGCCAGTGGCAGCCAGGGATGGAGCACAGCAGGCCCCACATCCTCAGGTGACTTTCTGCCTGGGCCGCAGAGCTCCACCGGTGGCTGGGAGCCAGTGGCGCAGGACAGGAAGCCTAACAGCGCCACGAGTGTCATTGGTCTTTCACTTCCTTCGCTCTGGAGTAGTTCTTGCCTTCTTCGGAAGGCCCCGTAGACACGGGAGACCTCGCTCGGCTGCATTCAGGGCTTGCCTGGTTTTTTCCTCTTTTGTCACTACTTCAGCACTCCCACTTTCCTCTGGTCTGGGGCTGCAATTCTGCCTTGCTTTCCTCTATCCAATATACTCTTCTGTTTCCTTTCATACTTTCAAAACAACCTTGTTCTTACTCCTATCATTCTTGTTAATAATAATGCCAAGCATTGATAACACACAGCTATATTGTTGGCCTGTTGGGAATCAATAACTTTGTGCTATTTAGTTAGACATAGGACATTAAGGCGGGTCTTTTTTTCTATTTTCAACAATAATTTAGTTATCGTATATGGGCTGGAGGTGTAACTCAGCAGTATAGGCACTTGCAGAGCAAGTGCAAGGCCCTGAGTTTGATTCTCCGGCACCACATAAACAGCGTGGTGGTGTGTGCCTGTAATCCCAGCACCCTGGAAGCTAAGGCCAAAGAATTGCTGAGAGTTCAAGAACAGGCTAGCTACACAGTGTGTTTAAGATCAGCTTGCAATACAAGGGGGATCATGTTCAAAATGAAAAACAAAAACACAAACAAACTAATAAGTAACTAGAGAGTTTGTAGAATATCTCAATTGATAGTACATACTACATTTATAATGCAAATCCCAAATAAACAATTTAATGAAACACCTCAAGGTCCTAGAGAAATAAGAACAATGGAAATCCAAAAGCAGAAGAAATTATAAAGATCAGAGCAGAAATTAATGAAATTGAATTTTTTAAAAAACAATGAATCAAAGAGTTGGTTCTCAGAAAGAATAAATAAGATTGATGGACTTTTGCCAAATTAATGAAAGGAAAAAATCCATATCAATGCAGTTAAAAATGAAAAAGATAAAATCAAGAAATACACTGTTGAAATCCAAAGGATTATAAGAAACTATTTGGGGAACTTTACTCCAACAAATTGGAGAATCTGGAAGAAATGGGTAAATTCCTAGACATACACATTATACCAAAATTGAACCAAGAAAATATAAAACCTTTATTAGACCCATAACAAGTGTGGAAATTGAGGTAGTAATAAAGTCCCCAACTATAAAAGGGAATCCAGAACCTGACAGATTCACTGTAGAACTTTGTAAACTTCAGAGAAAAGCTAACACTAATATTTCTCAAACTATCTCATGAAACTGACAGAGAAGAAAAATTGTTAAACTCCTTTCTGAAATTGAGGATTAGCTTTACACTAATACCAAAAACAAAGACATCACAAGGGAAGAAAACTATGGGCCAATTTTCTTAATGAACACAGATGCAAAAATCCTCTATAAAACAATGGAAAACAGAATTAAACAAACCATTAAAAGATCATATACATGATCCATCGGCTTTATCTCAGGGATGCAAAGATGGTTCAACATATATAGATCAATTAATATAATACACAACATAAAGAAAAGCAAGAACAAAAAATCACATGATCACCTCAATTGATAGGCAAAGAGTCTTAGACAAACTCCAACATTCATTCATGACAAAAAAGAAAAAGCCCTGATGAAGATAGGTAGAGAATGACAATTTCTCAAGCTGATAAAGTCACCTGCACCAAATCTACTGCCAGCATTATATTAAATAGGGAAGACAGAAATCATTTATCCTTAAATGAAGACTAAGAAAAGGGTGTCCGTTCTCACCACTCCCATCCAATATAGTACTCAAATCGCTGGCCAGAGCAATCAAGCAAGAAAATGAATTAAATAGAATATGTACTGGAAAGAAAGAAGTTAAACTGTCCTTATTTGCAGAAGACATCATTCTCAAGGTGCAAGACCACAAAAACTCCACCAGAAGACCCTCAGAATTAATTAACAATTTAGCCAAGTTACAGGATAGAAAATTAATATCAAAAAGCATTCCTGTATACTAACAATGAACTCACAGAGAAAGAGAGAACAAAAACCCCATATTCAATAGTCCCCTAAAATTAAATGTCGAGGAATAAACCCAACTAAGGAATGAAGGATCTCTACCGTGAAAACTACAATTTGTTGAAAAAAGAAACTGAAAAACACATTAGAAAATGGAAAGATGATTCTGTGGAAAGAGAGAGGGAATGATGCAGGGATTGACAGAGAGGGAATAGGCAAAGGAAATGAAAGTGAATGTGACTATGAACTGGTACCACCATTATGGAAAGCAGTATGGAGATTTCTCAAAAAACTGAAAATTGGTATTCCATTTGACCCAGTGATACCTCTTCTGGATATCTTTCCAAAAGAGCTAAGAGCAACATATATCAGAGAAACATACATATTCATGCTTACAGCAGCGCAACTAATAATAGCTAAATCAAGGAAGATGTCAAAATATCCAACGATAGACTGACAAAGAAAATGTGATGTGTGTGTGTGTGTGTGTGTGTGTGTGTGTGTACACATGTTTGTGTATACACACAATAGAGTACTACTCTGCCTCAAAGACTATATAGATTGAGTCATCTAAAGGAAAACCGGTACAACACGAGATCATTATGCTTAGAGAAGTGAATCAAAACCATAAGATTAAATATCAAATGGTTTCTCTCATATGTGAAACTCAAGGCATAAATGAGTAATATAGCCAAACAAGTGAGATGTTAGGAACAAGGTAGATGAATTTGTGGAAAGAGAGAAGAGGGAATGGGTGGGAGGGCACACTGCTGTTGATGAAACTCAAAATTCCTGCTATGTCACTGTCACTTTTTTTACACTACGATTTTATTTTTAGCACAAAAAATCTTAATGTCATCGCAAACTAGCTGGATGTGGTGGTACACAGCTGTGATCCCAACACTTAGGAGACTGACACAGGACTACCATGCATTTGAGGCCAATCTGGGTGACACAGAGAGTTCAGGACCACTCTGGACTACAGGGAAAAACCCTGTTCTAAAAGCAAAAACAAACAAACAAAAAAGGTCTTATTGCAATCCCATCAATCTAGATATTAAGACAGAATTAAGAGATATCTTTGGAGACATGATAAGAAGTTAAAGCTCAAATTTTTCTCTCTTTATGAGTCCAAGTATCAAGTCACAGGACTAAAAAGCTCTGAAGAACAGAAGAGACCTTCCAGCGCAATCATGTCTCCATGTGAAATTGATTAGTCACAGATAAACTGACTTTACTTTGGAAATATCTTGAAAACAAACATTAACGAAACTGGGAGAGATGGATGAAATGTCATAATCAGAAAAGAAGTGGGAGTTTGGAGTGCAAAGTTGTCTAGTTATTTGTCTCCTTTTGTATGTATTCTACATTTAAAATGTATTGTGTGACAGGAGGCCCCTCCGTTTTCTGCAAGAATAATGAATATCACTGACTTCAAAGCATTGAAAGTAAACCTGTGACGTCGCCACAGACTAAAGATGAGTGTAAGTTCTAGTAACTAGTTCAATCCAAACTTCCTCTGAAAATGCTAATAGTTGTATATACCACCTTTTGGATTTTGTATGGTACTTAGTCACTTTGAACTTGAACCTATGCTTAACTGATAAGTTAGATTATGGGAGATGGGTGCAGGACACCTCACTTGAGACTTTCAGCATATTTAAAAATGAAGCAAGGCGGTCGGCAGTGACCTGAGAACGTCCTACTGCACAGGGAAACTTGGGCCTCGCGGGTGATGCTGCTTATGCCCAGGGATGCTTGTGGCTTTTGTTCTGCCTGACTGTTCACTACCTGCCCTTTGCAGTGGAGTAAACTTCTCATTAATTTTGTATATTTGGTTTGTGACATTTTCCATTCTCGAAATCTTTGCGATGAATTACTAAACACAGTGGAAACAACTACAGAACAAAACAAAAAACACACCGCATGGGGTCTGCTAACCAGGTTCCTGTTGAGCAAAATCAGATGCTGTGTTCCCATGGTTTCCTTTGAGCAGTAAAAGAGAAAATGTATGCTTAGAGCACCGTTTCTTTAAATCGCTGAAAAACTTCATATTAGTACAGTATACACAAATATTTCAGTGGTTAAAAAAAGACCCTGCAAAAAAGCCAAGATACGCATTTTATTTCTTTACTAGCACAAAGAACATTCTTTACAAGAACATAGAACAAAAATATTAACCGCAAGTTCCATTTTTCCCACTCAGTAAAATATCCCATTTAGAGAGAAGGCATTTTAATGAGGAAATGCTGTACCTTACCTTGTGACACAGGGATGACAAATGACACATGGGGTGAGCACAGAAAGAGGGAGACTACATATCAAAGAAGGAAGAAAAAGAGGGCCTGGCCTTGGGAGCATCAACCTAAAATCAATAGATAATTAATTATGCTAATTATCATAAGGAGGCTCCCAATGAAAAAGTCGCATTGCCCAGACCTATCCCAGGGCTATGTAACAACCAGCTCATCTGCCCATTTCTTCGAGAAGAAGGAAACGTTCTGGCAAGTGTCAAAGAAAGGTAACTCCACGTGCATGCAAACACATTGAAATTTCAAGATATAGGCCAGGTACTCAACAGTGCCCAACGAGTAGATCAGCTTTGAAATCCCTGAACAGAAGTAATGTTCTCTACTCAAAAGCTGGAGAAAAAAAACAACTACTATTCCTTTGACTGGAAAACTCTAGCCAGTTTACCACCTTCTCTAACATCGTGTGTCAGTTCTTTGTTACATTGTGCTCATGTCACATGTTTATTTGCTTTCTAAAGAACTTCTATTATTCTTTTACTTTTTAGAAATAAAAAACTGAAAAGCAGAAAAGATGATTTTTAAATGATCCAATACCTATTACCATTGTGATGTTGTCTGTTTAGTCCTTTAAACTTTTACTTAAATTATCTTATTTTGATATAAGGTTTGTTTTAAGTAGTGCCCAGAGTGTTCCCTCTGCATTCCACTTACAGTCCTTGTATGGCCGCCTTTTCTGCTGCAGCTGTATCTCATGCTCCTGATGTGCCTTCATCCTCACTAAATCTCAAACCGTTCTTCAAATTGGTAACAATTTTCAACAAAACTTTGTATCAAAACTTTTCATTAATCAAATGGATGCATGGTAAATCTTTATATTGTTTTAAAAGTTGAATTTCGTAATATAGAGTTGGAAACCTGTGAAGCCAGAGGCAGGGGCTCCCTCCCACAGACTGGCCCCACTTCTGGCAGCAACTGCAGCTTTAGGGGGTCCCACACCACCTTCGGGTTCAGTTCTTCCACAGCAAAGCTCACAATTCAGAATCCAGAGAAAATTACCTCACATAGAGCTGTTTTCCTGTCCCCATGGATTAAGGACAGTACTAGTTTCCCAGCACTGATGTGTGACCATGTAGCAAGACACTGTTGTCCTTGCTCCTCCAATGATCAAATTCATGACTCAAAATCTCCATCCTAAATCAAACTGTCAACCATCCGGCCTGGCCCAGCACCTCACCGTGAGCACACTCACTCTTTGGAGTGGCCAGCTCATGCTCTCAATCATGCACACTGTTAGTAAGGTTCCCCCACCAAAGCCACTTCCCTGCAGTGTGGCACTCCAGAGTTTAGAGTAGCTCCAGGAACCAGAGGGCATAGGCCAGGCCTCAACTTGGACAAAGTTCAATTTTTAATACAGATTTGGTTATGGCAAAAGTTGAACATCATATTTTTCACATTTTCACTTACTGCTTTAATTTTCCTTTTCTGAGTAGTATTTCTGAAATCATCCATGCATTTTTTCCTTAGGTAAACTATAATTTTTTATTCAATTTTGAGTCTCTTATATAGTTGATAATAGCTCTTAGTTATATATGCTAACAAAGATCATTAGCTTGCATTGCCTTTTTTCTCTATTGGACAGAATTTTAAGAAAAAAGTGCTGAACATTAATATAAATTTATTATATTTTCATTGAAAATCTTCAGTCTCAAATCTTCAAAGACCCTTAAAACCATAACAATATTTTTGTTCTTTTATAAAAGTTCATACTTTTTGTTGCTTTGAAGTTATGAATACTCCTGAAATTATTTTTTTCTATATAATAATACAAACCTGTGGATCCAAGTTTCAGCCACAAAGACAACTCATTGCCCACAGCCAGGTATTTAAACCACCAGTTTCCCTCATCTGCCACAGCCAGCTGTCATCCGACATGTATGCAGATACAAATGTGTCTATTTTCAGGCTTTCTATTCTGTTTTATGGGTGTGTTTGTCTATACTTGTTACCAAGTTCACTATTCATCTGTCTGTCTGTCTATATAGCTATCCGTCAATGTAGAGTCAGCGTCTGCTCTGTAGCCCAGACTGGACTAGAACTCACAGCAATCTTCCTGTCTCAGCCTTCTGAGTGTTAGGATGACAGGCAGGTGCCACCACTTCTGGATTAGAGTGCTGGGGAGTCACACTCCAGGCCTTGCACCTGCTAGGCAAGGGCTGCCACTACTGTGCTACTCCTCCAGCTCCCAGAATTTTAATTTAAATTATAGCTTTATAATGAATCTTTATGTTCAGTACACAAATTCTACCATATTGTTTTCTAACTTGAGTGTTTCTTTGCACGTTTACTTAAACTTTAGAATCAGGTTAGCAAATACAACACTTTAAAAAGATAGCAAAAAATCTTGAAATTTTTATTGGGATTTCAATGGTTGGATCTCATGAAGTGAAATGAAAATAACATTACTGTGTCCTCTTCTATGTGGTCAAAGTATTTCTACACATCTATTTATAACATTGTTTTATTTTTGGCTGATGGTTTGTGCTAGATTTTTAAAGTTTTCTCTAGTTTTCCTCCTTAAACACTGCTGTATTGCTTTATAGAATTTATATTTATTTAGATTCACCCCAATATTTACCATTTCATTTGCTGTTCATGCATTCTGGAAGCTCAGAATTCGTACCATGTGACTTAACTTGTTTCATTTATACAGTTTAGAATTTTTATTGTGACAGTCTTTCAGTAAAAAGTTCTGATTCTATACTCCTGAAAATTTCTTCATTTTCTTCTTCCTTTTGGAAATTTTGATCTAGGTTGAAAAGTATTTTCATTCAGCACACAAAAGTCTTATTTTAAGAAGTCCTTTTAAAAAAAACTTAAAGTAACAAGAGAAAGGGGTTTTTTAATTGTTCTAAATCTAACTAACCAGAGATTATTACTGTTAACCATTTTTTTTCTAACTCAGGACAATCTTTTCAGGAATTTACGTAGAACAAACTCATTCACAAAGTGGATCTTAGTTTTTAAAGCCTGTTTTGCTTTATCTGACAGTGTACTAATATTTTTGCATACTATAATTTTTAAGAGTCTAGCACAGGTTAAAGTCAGTTACCTAAGTTCAACTTCTGAGTGAAGTGCACATTAACTGTTTACCTTTCCAAGACATCAGTTAGCCTGTGAGCCTTCTGCTCTCTAGTGCCACAGCCCAAAGTGTGGCATCCTAGTCACGCTATACTCACTCTCTCCATTGTGTGGCTGCACCTTATCCCAGTCCAACTCACACCGGAACAACACGAGCCCTAAATGAACTTCAGCAACGGATTTCTCCACATTTTCCCTCTCCAGTCTCTTTTATCTGACCCCTTCTTTGGCTCCTGTGCCTAACTGTCATCATAAACCTTGCAAGAGTTCATTAGTATTTCCTATTCTCCTCTTTCTTCCAGACACGCAGATTATTTTTTCTAATCCCCCAGCACTTAGATGGGACACGTCATGAATGCTGGCTGATTTACTAAGGTAAGAGTGATGCGCGCATTTCCAGCCTAAAGCACGTAACAGCCCATGTGCGTTTCTCAATATTTCTTTTCTTTACAGAGTACACTGTTACTCTATCTATTAAAATTGAGGTGCCCTAAAAATAGAGCAGCCCAGAATTCTCAGCTACATAGAAGAAGCCTCTCTAGATATTCTAGAGTCTTACTAAATCAAAGAATAATAAAATCAAGTGAATGAAGCGTCATCTTCTTCAAGTAAACTTCTGTTTATTTAGGAAAGCCATCTGAGCATTTTCAATAAGTAAATAAGGGTTTACCTGAAATACTCAGTGTGTCTAGAGGAAAGGATACCACACACACACACACACACACGCACACGCACACACGCACACACGCACACACACACGCACGCACGCGCACACACCTGCACACGCGCACACACGTGCACACTCGCACACGTGCACGCGCACGCACGCGCATACGCACACGCGCGCACACACACGCACACGCACGCACACGCGCGCACACGCACACGTACGTATTTTATAAATAATGTTTGTATTACACAAGATGGAAAAGAAACTAACCAATTTGGTTCATTTTAAAATTTCCATTACTGAATTTTTAGAAATGTATTCACGAGAAAATGGCTAGCTTATGCTACAGTGACTACCACTCTCAAAAATCTAGGATTAAAGACGCAGAGATTCATTGATTCCTGTGACACACATCAGTTCCATTGCAGCTCACAACCACAACTAATTATCAAGACCCACAAACATAGAGGACACAACTGCCCTTTCTTAAAAATAAATAAATAAGCAAAAAGAATCTTGAAAACGGATATTCCATATGAACCAGCAACCCTGCTTCTGGGTATTTTTCCAAAAGAGTTAACAGCATCATATAACACAGATATGTGGATATCCATGTTTATAGCAGCACAACCCACAATAGCTCAATCTTGGGAGCAGCCAATATGCCCATCAACAGAAGAATGGATAGAGAAAATTCTGTATATATGCACATCAGAATGCTACTGTTCCATAATGAAAAACAAATCTGAGTCATTTTTTAGGAAAATGGAAGTCCACTGAGACCAGTACGCCCAGCAAAAAGGATCACATGCAAAATATTAAATAGGATAGTTTGTCTAATATGAAAATACAAATAAAAGAGCAAAATAAAAGTGATGGTAAAACTATATAGATGTTTGTGGAGAGGGAAAGGGGATTTGAGAAACAGGGGATGGGTGGGTGTGAAGGAAAAAGGACAATAAAATATTTAAGATGATATATATATATATAACAATTCCCTAAGTTGAGTGTGCTTATTATGTACCTTAAGTACATATACAAGTATAAAAAATAATTTGAGGGAAAAAATAAAAAGGGCACAACCGCCCACATACATATAATCAGTTGAGGGCCAGCCAGGGTCTATCAGCAGCATTAAAGGCTAGTGTAGCTTCTTTGCTGAATACTTCTAATTACACAAAGAGAAATGAAATCCAAAGTGCGTTTTCCAGCAGCGACAGTATGCTTTCTGACCTACATCTAATCCGTGTCTAAGTCACCTGCCAGCCTTCATCACGACCAGGGTGTCACATCTTGCTGGCTGTGATTCTCTGTCTAGACCTGCTACCGAGACACCTCGACATTAGGTCAAAAACCTAAACAGGGCTAAGATTAGGTCTCAGAGTGTGTATTTTATTGATAATTGACTCTGAGTTGTTGATATCAATGCACAATTTTTGTTTTTAAAATTCTGTAACTCTTAATATTTCAACATGACTCAACCTAAATAGGTTTTTCTCTGGCATTAGTACAGGGTACAAGTTTCTGTACGAAGCTGAAACCAGACTTGGAACCACAGGGCGAACTGAAAGCCAGTGTTAGGAGGCTTATCCAAGGCCCTCCAGCTGGCCTTCTCTAAATTCAACACTTCTGAAAGAGAAAAACTGTTTTATCTAAAGTTACCTCCCTCACTTAGGAAACTAGGGCCTAAATTCTGGCTGGTTTTATAACTTTAACAACAAATTTTATGAACATGTATTTCACTCTTCAGAAATTTCCATCAGTTTCTAATCACTTGTCCCCCAAATATTTCTCTACACAATTAAAGATCTCTTTTTCCTCTGAAGTTGTTATGACTTTTTGTTATGACCTACCTAATATTTACTTAAGTAAAAAATGCTTTATTTAGTTTAGTATATTAATGATTTTATCCTGAACATAAAAGCCAATTTTAAAAAAAGAAGAATTCTTTAGACTTGTGATCACAGGCAGCAATCCAGATTATCAAATAAAGGGGAGCCAATCACAAAGTTTTTTAACTAAAACGAAAGATTTAAAGAACTGTAATTTTAACTAACAGTAAAGATTTTAGCCAATATATACTAATTCTCTCCTGAGTGCATTCTGTCTCAAAGCAACATTAGCCCACTTTATTTTCTTCCATGTTAATCTTCTTCATTTACCCAGCTACAACTGTTATCTATGCAGCACAATTTAATTACTTCAGGCTGTAGGTCATTTTTTGCATAAAGTATTTCTCATGGTACAACTCCAACCTCAGGCACCTCTGCAGAGTTAAGTTGCCCTCAATTTTGTCATCCTCTCCCTTCCACTATCCCTTACTCTTTTCATTTATAAAATTTTTATTGTTCACAATTGTTACAGTTTGGATCTGGACTATCCCCCCAAAACCTCATGTTATTGGATATTGTGGAATGCCTACAGTACCATGCGCTGTTAGGAAGTGAGACCTAGTCAAGAGGGGTGGATTACAGATGTGTGGTAGATTGGAGGCATTTAGTAGATTATGGGCACATGCCACATTACTATGCATGTGACTTGGAAGAGATGGATCATTTGGGCTTGACCCAGAAGGAGTGGGTCACTGAGACAGAGACCTGGGAGGGTTCTACCATTCCTCACTGACTGGCTTCCTGTCTGTCGTGCCACAAACAGCTTCCTCCAGCTGGACCATCGCCATGTGCTTCCACCATTGCCAGTATTCCATGGATAGACGGAGACCTTCTGAAACTGTCAATTCATCCATTCCCCAAAACACAGGCTCTCTATCATAACATCTCAGAAAACACATCTTTTTTCACTAGCTTTTATTTCAGTTATAGCTTTGTATGTATTTGCATGGTTACTTGATAGTATTTGTAAGCTCCTTAATGGTCGGATCAACATCTCATCACTCTGCTCTCTGTCATGTCCCCGTTGTACCTAACACGTGAGAACCCAAATAAGAACTAAGAACTATGAATGGGCCGGATTTGCTTTACTTACATGAGCAATTTAATCTGATAAGTTTAAATATGAATTGAGTCAAAGATAAATTAGACACTTTCAGGCATTTACTCAACATCACATACATCTTGCCATCTTTGTCTCATACATTCTTCTATCTCTAGTCCTCGCCTGCTCTCTGGCATGTAGTTTTCCATAAAAATAAAATGAGTAAATGGCTTCCTGATATAAAAATAAATCAATGTCCCTATTTTCATTATTAATTGCTCTAGGTTATTTTGGTGAGCAACGATTTGATGTTGATAGGATCCTAAGGAATACACCTGGTAACTTTTCTGCTTGACAGTGGCCCACTCAAGTTCTGTGTCTATCTTTATTTATAGGTCTGGTTAGAGATCTAGTTTCTTGCATTTCTCAAGAGAAAGAGTTACTATCCATGCCTCGCACCCTGGTAGCTGCCTTACAACCATTCTGCTATTTTTACATCCCCTTTAAAGTGCACCACTAAGCACTGACCACAGTACTTGAAGTATTTACAAACTTTGGCTCCAGAGAAGAAACACATAAAAAAGTATTTATTAGAAGGGTGACCCAAAATATATAAAAGTGAAACAAAGAACAGCAATAAATGTTAGTTGCAAGCAAAGGCTGGGGTGTTGTGGGAAAAAGAGAGAAAACACATCTTAAGAAAACTATCTAACTTTGTAAATAATAGAAAGTCGAATATAAAGGGAGCAATCACATATTAAATGGACAATCTGGCAGCGGGGTTGTACACTGCAGGGACAGGGGAAGAAGTTCATATTCTATTACACCCCTTTGATTTAAGCTCTGCTCACAGTTTAAAATTTATATAATGAATGCCCTCATAAATTAATATTTAGATATAACTTATTATATTATTATATTATATCATATTATATTATATTATACATTAGCAGAAAACGGCTGCCTCTGTGGTGACAAAATACCTACTAGCTTTATTTCCAAATTTTGGTGATTTTTCAATGGGACAAAGGCACTCAGCTTTCTCCATATTCCCAGGTGATTTTATTCACACCTTGACTTCTGTTTGCCACTCTGTAATAAATATTTTATGATATATTCTTGTAGAAATAGAGACTTCCAGTTTTCTAAATCTTGGTATCATTCTTGGTGACTAACCCACTACTTGACTCAAGATAGGGCCTCTGTGATTTTGTCAAATTAATGCACAAGAGAACATTCATGTACTTGGAAGAAGATATCAAGCAAATTATCTCTTTACAGTTTCAAAATACAAGTATCCTTAAACAAAGCAGTGATTATTTTTCAAAGCTACAAATAGTTTGGAAAAGGATCTATGATAGTCTTTTCAGGCACTGCCTAAGAATGCAGAATTATCAGTAGCACAATGCTACCTCCAAAAACAAACAAAAATGTCAGCAGGATACTGAAAAAAAAAAAAAGATAGCCATGAGCAACATACTTGTTATTAGGATTATATGTTTTCATGTAAAAAAGAAATTCTCTTGATACAAATTAATGAGTAATTCCTTTCTCTCATTAGTAAGACAAATATTTAAGGAAGCATTATGATTTGAATATATTCAAAAATTGGCAATATCTGCAATTTTCTCTCTAAGTTACATGTTTTCATATGTGCACATATTCTGAAAATGTAGTTTTACATATATGTATGTCTGTTCAATATACTAAATATATATGTATAAAGATATCTAGTATATATACAGAGCATAATGTATATACATATTTATATATACACATAATAATTTGCTTGAGAAAAAATTAATCTCACAATATTAACACATAATCAAATTTGTGGAAATGTAAATAACTTCAATCCCACTGCACAAATGTGTATATATTTTTTAAAAACAAATCCACAAAATTAGCTAAAATTTTCTAGCCAGAGACTCGTGCTTGACATTCAATAAAATATCCAGGTTAGAGATCCCCACAAGGCCCAACCCCTCCCTTCCTCTCTGGTCGCCTCTTCCTCAAAGGCTCCCCCTCGTCCTCCTCTACCCAGTGGCCTTCTTTCCAGTTCTCCGTATGTCAGCCACATACTTCTCTCTGCCTCTGCTCCTCCTTCCTAGAAATTCTCAACCCACACCTCCGTATGGCTGTGCCCTGCTGACAGGCGATTCCCCACAGGTTTCACAGTTTTATCTGTTTTTCACACAGGGATTAAGACAGCATTTGTTCCTAAGTGTTCATGGATGTTTATATGGTGTCTCTTCCAGGGAAAAGGGAAAATTTTGTACTGTCTGGCATACTAACGATAATGTCTATCCTTGAGGTAAATGGTCAGTAGTCTTGTTTACAACCCAGTGAGGGTAGGAGGAACTCAGATGTTCTAAACTTGGGTTCCCATGTGACATTCATTGGAACTACACTACAGTCAGAGCAGGTCTTCGAGGTCAAGGAACAACATGCAACTCATGCTGCTCATTCTGTTTAATGGTTTGGATCTGGAGTGTTACCCAAAAGCTTCATGTATTTGGATGCAGTGGGATAGCTGTGGAAACAAATGCTGTTGGAAGGCAGGCCTGGATAGAAGGGGCAGATGCTTGGGGTTTGACCTGGAGGGATTGTGTAAACTTGTTGAGATTGGAGTTGCCCAAACAGAGCTTTCAGATGGGCTAGGAAGCAAGGGAGTAGCACCCACCTTGAGTGGGGGCGGGGGGTGTCCAACTGGCAGCTTGAACTAAGTAACAAAAGGAAGAAGAAACGCTGCTTCAGTCTCTTCCTGGGAAAGCTCTATCCTTGCCTGAGTCTCCCAGCATAGGCTTAGCTCCTGCTTTCACTTGGCTTCTGTCTGCAATGGGGTGAATAGCTCTCTGAACCTCTGCTATGTGCTTCCACTGTTGCCAGATGCCGGTGTACGGACTATGTGAGACCTTCTGAACCTGTGAGCTAAATAAATCTTTCCTCCATTAAATTGTGGGTGTGGTGTACTCTATCCCAGCAGCACTTAACTAAGACACTCTGTCATAAAGTCTTTTGTCTCTGATCTAAGAGCTCTGAGTTTTCTATTAGCTTTCCTGAGACTATACCAAGTGAAATGAGTTTCCTTTCCCCAGACACAGAAAACTACCTTGGGAAGACAAGCCACTTCCTATCCATAAAAGGAAGCTCTGATTCACTGCATAGTTTACTGAGTCCTTGCCAGGACTTGTGGAGCCCATCCATGAACAAGCCATGGCACTGTGCCCTGGCACTTTATTCCAGCTCCCATGTTCGAACTTGAAACAACTACAAATGTAAGCATAATTCATGGTTTACCAAAAGGAATGGAAAACAAAAGATTTCTGTAACTAAAACAAGTATCTGTGGAGAATTATAATTCTAACATTAAATATAAGTGGGATGCAGAGTAGTTAGTTAAGATTATTTATTTAGTTTTAATAATACTCAAGATTCAAATATTAATCCTCTAGTTAAAAATGAACTAACCAGACAAAAGTTCTTACCATTACAGTCAATGTTTATCTCACACTACTAAGAAAAGTGTTTCAAGGGAGAGAGCTAGTACTCATTAACTAAAAGTCTTAAAGGACCTTAAGAAAAAGAAAGGTAACTTCAAGGAACAATAACAACAGCAATAGGATGTGCGGTCAAACTAGAGGATCCACGAACAAAACGCCTTCATTGAAAATTAAGCTTAAATCATCAGTGCCTACAAATACAATCCGAGAGCAAAGCCAGTCCCCAGGCAGCAATGTGGGTGTCATTCAATAAAGTTAGTGACAGAACAGTTTTTTATTTCTTGCTTTTGGATCTCAAAATTAAACTTTCATAAATGTATGCTACCACTGTGCACTAGGCAAATTGGATATATATTTTGTTTTAGTATTTTATTTTTTGTTCAACATATCTCTATACTTCTCTGTGAGATTTTTACATAATAATCTAAATCATTTGTGAAAAACAAATTTAAGTTTTCTGGCACTTATTTTAGTCTTCTCCTGTAATAATACAATTCCTCTCTTAAAAACACCCTACAAGATATTTTTAAGAAAAAGTTCAATTATCTTAAATTTCAAAATTATCTAATGTGATATTCTGTTCTGTTCACCAGCCATAGTCCAATTCCATTTTCACTCAGTTTGTGTGAACTTACCCACAATGCTTTATAATCCATTTCTCTGTATGAGGTAGACTGCTTAAAAATCAGGTGAAGACTCAGAGAAATGAGTTTAGTTATTATAACTTAAATGACTTAACTGTAAACATAATAGTTATCTTTAAAGTATAACAAATTTAGTCAAAATGTAAAGATAATTTAAACTTAAGGGAATTCTGTAACACTTCACTCATTATTCATTTAAAAAATACCTTAGTGACTTTGGTCATCAGTGGGCCCTAGGAGTGAAAATGTAGAATGAATATGACTCCTGTTCTCGAGTGTCTTTTCTACTAATTACTGCACATCAGGTGATAACGTTGAAATTTTACACAGAAAAACAGGGGTCCAGAATCTAAACTGTAATGAAAGTCAAGACAGCTCAAGAGAATAATTAGTAGATGAGCTGAGATTCAAAGAGTCCACAGATGTTAGCTGGTTGATAAAAAGAAGATATTCCAGATAGAAAGAATTTGAGAAGGCAGAAGTAAAATTCAGGATAGCACTGCACATTCTGGGATCCCCTGGGAGTCAGTGTGAAAGGAGGAAAATACATGGAAGAATAAATAATTGAGGACAATGTCATGGACAAGCACAGGAACAGGACGTATCCTGAGATATGATGCTCACACTCTACCTTGAGGGCAATGGGATTTTTTGGAGGTTTTAGTGAACTACACTGTGAATTTTTCCTCCAAATGTGTATTTCAGGTGCTTCTTTGTAAAATAGAGTAAGGGGGACTACACCCAATTCTGTCAGAGAAAAGACATACCAACCTGCCTTGAAGTCACCCAATCATAGACTGAGCCCTCTGAAACCATGAGACAAAATGAATTTCTCTTTTAAATTGTTTCACTATTTTATATTCCCAATGGAAAAGCCAACTGATACAACTGGTGAAGAGCTTAGATCTTGATTATATTAACAGGTCTAACACAAAATTCCATACTAGTCACTTCCTAGACAAACTTACTTGTGTGTTCCTGAATGAAGTCCATAACTTCTTTGAGACTCAAGCTTTCCCCTTTTGGCAAATAATAATAATAATAATTAATAATAGTACCTACACCATGAGGTCATTATAAAACTTAGATAATGCAGGCCAAATTTTTTAGTATAGCTATTATAAATATTTTATTATGTATCATAGATAATATCCTCTATGACAATTAGTGAAAGGAGCACAAAGACACTGATGGAGTGGGGAATGCGGATTCAAAAGGCTTGGCGCCACTGTGGGTACAACTGAGAAGGTCACAATTTATGTATGTGTTCTGGTTTGGGGAGTAGGTGGGTCCTTGTGGCATTCATCAAGACAGAAGGTAGAGAAGGATGAACAGGCTTTGAGGAAATATTGTAAGATAAATATGGGAGCCAGCATCATGTAACTAATCACTGGAAACTGGAAAATGTGAATTCAAAAGCACATAATGCCAGAAACAGAAGCCTTAATGATGATGATCAAATGAAAAGATACAAAGAAAAGTAAGGGATTATGAACAGGCATTACAAAAACAGCCATGTTTATAAAAGATCTGAGGAAAGGGAGTGTTTTTATTTTTAAAGATTATCAGTAAAACTGATAATCTGCCATGATATGATCTGGTAAGATAAGAGCAAACACAAATCTATTGTCCTTGGCAATGTAGAAGTAATGGATGATCTCTTTTCTGAGAAATAAATTACTTCATACTCTCCATTCTTTCATTTGTTCCCAACATAAACTGAAAATTAAAAGTCCTTATGGAGGGGACCTCACTCAAGACCTCCTCTCACCTTCTCCTCGAGAGCTTTACTTTCTCAATAAATCTCTTCTTGCTTTGAAAAAAAAAAGTCCTTATGGATATTTCCTGAGGAATAGAATTTAACAATTTATGTATCTGAACATCTGATAGTTACAAAAAATAAAAAACTATATATTTAAATTATTTAACAGTATTATTTACTTACATTTAATTCTCAGCTATCTACCATGGGTATTATAATTATGTCCCTGGCATTTTCAAGGAGAAATTAAATTTTAGCTTTAGTTCTTTCAAACTTGCTGATGAGTAATATCTATATACTTCATAAATCAAAACCACTGGTAAGAGTGATCATTCAAGTGTATAATGTTAACTTAGCAAAAAAATTCACCATAAAACAATAAACATTTTAAACCCACTCTGAAAAACTGTAGGAGGTTAACTACTGACAACTTCATCTGTGGAACTGAAAAAAAATAATCTCCCTCTGTATCTCCAAGGAAACACATGCAGATTGATTTCTACTATCCCATCACTTAGCATGCCCAAAAAGGATACACAGAAAATAACAAGAGTAAGACTGTAGCTGAAAATGAGACTTTTCAGCTTTTCTCTAAATCGAACCACTTGCCTGTAAGTCCTTTCCACTCTGACTTGACCAAGGAATTTACTCCACAAATACTAATCTCTGCTGAAACACTGGATTTTCTGTTTCTGCTGGATCCCTAAAAATAAACTGTAAGTAATTTTACCTGCCTCAATTCTGTCTCCCAAGCCAATTATTTCCCATAACCCTCGCTTCTTTCTCTGGCATCCTTTGTAGGAGCAACATGTGTCTCCATTTGCCATCTCTGATCTCTCTCCCCTCATTCTTTTCTACCCACTTTGACCAAGGTTTCTTTCCAGCCCTGCACTGAAACCCTTCCATCAGCACCT